>LOEQ01002589.1:153009-164309 GCA_001685075.1 Bramus lutescens
GGTATAAGCTAGCCGTGCGGGAGCTGGGCTGGACGAAAAGCAGGCCCGCCCCCCAATCACTACAGAGCCCTACCTACCCCACAAGATTCTGGTCCATTTGACACTACATCTCCCATTCTAAGCTAGTAAACTATCATCATTCTGATTTCTACAGCTTATCCACCTACAGGACATTCTTTGGTCTGAATCAGCATAGTAGTCAGGGTCCATTGGCAGCACTGTCTCCTGAGGCTATCAAGATAGAAAATGAAGCACTCTCTTGGAGTATGGTTGCTGTGCTATCAGCTGTCCCTTTACCTACCCTTCACAGTTTCTGGGCCACATTCTCAGTGCCAGTGTTTAGAAACCACATATCTGAAAAGGAGCATCTAAGAAGGGAGCTACCATACTAAACAGGACTTGAATTGGGCCTGTAGCTATGAATGAAGAAGACACAGGTAGGCAGAGAGCACTCACAGGGATGAGTGTCTGTAGAGGAAATAGGAATTCTACCCCTCCAGAATAGACAGCAACTCCTGAGGAGCAATCAGAAACAGTAGAAGTAAAACGCCTTGGTCAGCCCTGATGCAGAGCGGAGGGGCTTGGTCCTGCCTCACTGTACCAGGCTTTATAGACCTTACCCTTTTGGAGGAGTGGATGGGGGAGGTTTGGAGGGGGTGGATTGGAGGGGGGAGGCAGGGGAGAGGCAGAAGGAGGGGTAGGACCTTACCCTTTTGGAGGCTGTAGATCTTACCCTTTTGGAGGTGTGGACAGGGGTGGGTTGGGGGGAGAAGGTAAAGGGGAGAGCAGGAGGAGAAGTGGAAGGAGGGAATGAGACTTTACCCTTTTGGAGGATGTAGACCTTACCCTCTGGGGGGAGTGGATGGGAATGGGGGAGGCAGCAGTGGAGCAGGAAGAGGGATGGGAGGGGGAATTTTGGCTGGTACACAGTAGAAAGAAAAGTGAAGCTATGATCAGAGGACCTTCATCTCTAGATGAAAGAGTTTAGGTTTGGTGCAAGCATGAGTGGGAGGTGTAAAGCCTTAGTAACATGAGGGTGACAGGCAGGCAGGTTCTTCACCGTGCAACCTTTTCTAAGTCCGGAGAACGCCACAATGCTGCATAGTAAAGAAATCTCACTAGAGACCCATTCAGCATTTAAGCTTCTAATTCCATCATGGACTCAAGCTAACAGAGGAGCGAAACAGACAGTTCACATTTCTATCGAAAAAGAAATGAAAGCTGAATGAGCCATGACTGGCCTTCATTGTGTTGTGCTCACAGGTCATGTAAAAGAACAGAAAAGTAGCAAAGTGTTACCAATTCCTTATGCCAGCACAAATTCTATTGGTGTTAGGTAACTTATATGATTTGAATATGTTCCCCAAAGTTCATACAGAAACTTAAGCCCCACCCCTGTCCCATGCAGCAAAGCTTAAGTCCCTAAGCAATAAGGGTGGCCCCCATAAGAGGATTAATGCCAATCGTAAGAGGGCTGTTGCTAGGAGTTCAATGTCTTGTATTCTTGCAAGTTCATGTTCTCTTTCCTCTCCCTTCTGTCACAAGATGACGCAGTTTGAAGGCCTGGCCAGATGCAAGCCCTTAACCTTGGACTTTCCCCAAATCCACTGTGATAAGAAAAACTCCCACATTCTTTATAGTTCATGAAATCTCAAGTATTCTGTTGCGGGGGGCAAGGAGACTGAGTTCTTAGGCACTGAACTCTTCTGTTTCTTCATCAGCAAAGTGAAAACACTTTATCCTAACATTCTTATGAGTATCTAATAAGAAAGCAGACAAAACATGTAGCACGAAGACCGATGATTGGTGCAACTCAATAAACTCCATCTGGGGCCAAATGTGAATGTTCTGCTAACAGAATATTATTGATTTCATACCTGGATTTTGCAAAGTTCTAAGGAGGAACCCTAAGAATTCTAAGGTCACATCTATGATTGAAATGTATATTACATCCTATAAATTAAATTACACGTGGCCACAGACATTAAAGAGCATCTGAGGATCCCAGTCACCACTCCAGAAGTTATCATATTATGGTCCTATTTAGCTTTCAAAAGGGCAGTGGAGCAGGGTGACTTTATTACCATCAGAGCTGGGAGTGTCCACAATGACAACTCAGTACAAAGCCCATCCTACAGGAACAAGTTTATTGTCTTCGGGTTCCCATGGAGATTATCTGTAATTGGCATTTTTAGATGACTGGCTTTGTAATGTCAGGATAAGATGATGGAACACACAAGTAATTTGAATGTACTGATCACCCCCAGGCAATTACAATCCCAAAGCCTGTGAGGAAACTCCATTCCATTATCACTAGTCATGCTGTGGTTCCAGCAAAGAGCTCCTAGCTCTGTTTGTTCAGTTGGTTGGCTGGTTGGCTGGTTAGTTTATTGGTTGGTTGGCTGGTTGATCGGTTGGTTGACTGGTTGGTTTGTTGGCTGGTTGGCTGGCTGATTGTTTGGTTGGCTGGTCGGTTTGTTGGTTGGTTGGCTGGCTGATTGGTTGGTTGGCTGGTTGGTTTGTTGGTTTGTTGGTTGGCTGGTTGGTTGTCTGGCTGATTGGTTGATTAGTTGGCTGGTTGGTTGGTTGGTTGGTTGATGGTTGGTTGGCTGTCTGGCTAGCTGGGTTTTTTTGCAAACATTTGATAGAATGCCAACACTACTAGTTGCCCTCTCTGACAACTTGGATCTCCAGTGAATCAGACAATTTTCAGAAACGAGACAGACACATGACAAAATCCAAGAGAAGTGACACCAAACGCAGCCTAAAGAGAAGCAAGGCATTGGTAACCTTGTTGTGTAAGAGATTCCAAAGGCCTGCCACTGTTGTATTAGGTGTGAATAGGAGGACAGCTCTAGAAAGAGCAGAGGATGGGATACAATTTCTCAGAACATCAGTCAGAACCCTGGCCATGTTCACAGTGACAGCTCAAAGAGTCCCTCACTCTGGGGACTTAACTCTGACTTCCTTTTTACCATTTGGACTCAAAGAACACCTAATTTATGATGAGTGTGTTTTAAAATTAGATGTATTAGAGGAAATGAGTTTCAAGTGTGTATCTGTAGATACTGGTTCTCTACATGGAGTTTTGCAGGACCAGATGTTAGTGTGGCTGCATAGGGCCTAGCAGAAATTAAGTCTGTTTCTTTCATACACTTTTACTCTACCTGTGTCTTTCTTCTGTTTTAATTGCTGTCTGGTTCAATTTAATTTAAAACAAGAAAACTGTAAATTTTCAAAAATATCAAAAAAATACTACTTGTAGACATAAGCTATAAATATTTATACAAATTAATTCTATAATGAGCCATACCATGGTTTTTACTTTTGAAATGCCAATAATATACATAATATCATTCATCTTCTTTGTTTTAGAAAGATGCAACTTTCAGATTTTCGCTCGAGGGACTCTGGCCTCCCTTCTTTACCATTGGGTTCTCCAGTCTGTGGATGCCCATTAGGAAGCCTTTGCCCACTGCACAGTGCAGAAAGACACGACCCTTCTCCAAATCCTTACCACATGTTAGCTTCATTCTCAAGTTGAATTCACCATCTCAGTTCTCTAGCAGGGTCCCATCAATAAACAAGCTTGATTAATGCCATCTATCACACTCCTCAAAAATTAGCTACTCTCTGAGCTCTACATAATAAGGAGCGGGTCAGAGCAAACCACAGTCCATGGAGTGGTAAAAACTGTGAACTGTCGCTGTGAACACATCAAGAGTTCTGGGTGACTGAGCATTTGTACCACATACGCATGATAGAGCGGGAACAAGCACTATATTCTACAATAACTGCTCTTTTATGGCAGGTTTTGAGTTTACTGATGGACAGCAACTGTGACCATGATTCTAGACAGTATTCGATGTACCATAGAGGTCTGGTGATTGAGTGTGGTGTCCTTGAAAACAGCCTCAAAGAGAGAAATTTTACTCAACACTCTGCAGCCTAGACTCCCCTAAGCACTGCGAATATGACACTAAACGCAGAAAAGTGACAGAGACTTAACAGATATAGTGAAAATCTTAACCAGTGACCCCAGATAAGCATCTCCCAGTGCAAAAGCATGAGAAATACAAAAAATCAAGACAATACATCACCTCTAAAGCTTACCAATCTCATAATAATGGCACCCAATAATAATTATGTGGATGACTTCTAGACATGCAATTCAAAAGCATGACTATAAATACATTCAAATAATCCAAATAGGGTATGAATGTATTTAAAGAAAACACAAACAGTTGAAAATATAAAGAAATAAATTCAAGGCATGAAAACATAATTGGAAAAAGGCTTAAAAAGAATGAGAAAACAAATCAAAATGATGATGGAAGTGAAAACTGTAATAAAGCAAATAAAAAGTTCAGTGGAAATCTTCACCAACAGAATAGGTCACATGGGAGACAGAATGTCTGGTTCTGAAAACAAGACAGAGAAATTGGGTCACTTAGTCAAGGTCAATGTAACCACAGACACCTTGTTTTCACACATACCCCAGGGTAAAAGCATAAATTGGAGAAGAGTCAGACTGTTCAACATGGTGCTAGGAAACTGGACAGCTTCTAAACACAGAAGAATGAAACCTGATCCTTAGTTTTCACCCTGGACAAAAGTCTATTCCAACTGAATCAAGGACCTCAAAGGCCATGAAGCTTGGAAAGACTGGAGAATAAAGAAGGGAGCTCCATGAAGACGATGGGCACAGTTGAGGGCTTTCGGAGTAAGATTTCAGCCACTCGGGAAATAAGCCAGCACTTGACAAGTGGGGCTCCATTAAATTAAAGGGCTTCTGTACTCAAACAATAACAACAACAAACAATTAAGGAAATGAAGATGTAGCGTACAGAATGGGAGGAAATCTTTGCCAGTGGTATAGATAGAAGTTTACTGTCTAGAAAACAACCAAATTTTATTAAAGAAAAAAAAAGAATTGTCATTAGAATTGAACTGAGAAACCTTGAAGGATGAAACAGAAATGGCTGAAAAAATGATTTTAAAAGTCACCAGGCAGTAGTGGCGCATGCTTTTATCCCAGCTCTGGGGAGGAAGAGGCAAGTGGATCTTCGTGAGTTTGAGGCCAGCCTGGTCTACAGAGCTCATTCTATGATAGCCAGTGCTATACAAAGAAACCCTTTCTGGGGGGAAAAAAAAAGTTCAATATCCTTAGCTGAACCATCATGAAAATACATGTTGAAACTTCTTTGAAATTCCATTTCACTCTAGTGAGAACAGCTACTATCAAGAAAGCAAACGGCATGTGTGATGAGAATGTGAGATGAGGGACTCCTAGTCAGTTAGACGGAGTGTAAACTGGACAATTACTGTGGAAATCTGAGTGGGCGTTTCTCATGATGCTAAACCTAGAATGGCCATAGGACCTATCTATACTGCTTCATGGCATGTACTCACAGACTTCAAACCCTAAAACAAAGATTCCTGTACATCCATGTCCAGTGAGGCTCATTCATGATGATGAAGAAGCAAACGCAGCCTCGGTGCCCATCAGTGGATGGACAGATAAATAAACTACAGTACACATACACAATGGACTTTTATTCAGCTTCGAAATAGAATGAAATAATAAATTTTCAAGAAATGAATAAAAGGGGAAAATATTAAAGGGGGTGACATAATCATGTCTCAGAAAGACAAATGCTGCATGCTTTCCCTTCTAGGCAGATTCTAGACGTGAACTTTGAGAGTGACGTGTTTAGTTAGGATGAGTTAAACACGCTAAACACAGTTCAGAAGGGCAGAGAAACCATGAGAAGGTGATGAGAAGGCCCTAAGGAAGGAGAGTTGGGAGAACACACCAGATGTGAAAGGAGAAGAGGCAAATACAGGGAGCAGAAAAGTCTACACGCGGAGGAAAACTGGAAGACGGAAAAGGGAGAAGAAAAGGGAGCTAATAAAACTAAAGATATGTGTGGAAACCCAGCATTTTTTTAACTTATTTAAAAATATAGTCTAAAAAAGAGTTTGCATGAAAATGCCCTTCATGAACGAATAACAATCCCTTCACAACCTATGGGTTATTAAACAAAAATTCCAGTGTCAGATATGGGGTATCTCTCCACGAAATGTTTGTGAGAAAGGCCCCAAAAGTCCCCAAAATAATATGGGCTATTGTTGCTCTGGATTGGCAATCAGCATGGCATGGGGGACATGCTGGAGGCTTCCCCTTGCTGGCTAGCCTTCATAGAGCCAGAATACATTGTACAGGCTCTGTGGGAGTAAAACCAAGTCTTACCCAGCTCTGAATCCTGCTAACTACACTAGCTGCCTCCCAGCTAAATATGTACTGTCTAGGGTAATCGTGGCATGATGGCTGTCATTTTCCACTTGCGTCTGAGGTTGGCTTCAAAGGAAGGTACTCTTGTCTGACTCTGCAAACCTTGTCAAGAGCTTGGGGCTGGGAAGTTCACAGTAGGTACCCCACCACTGCTGTCTCGCTAAATGAGTACGTTGCCAATCTGTCTTCTGAATGCCCAAGTTTATACCTATAGATTAGTTCTAGAGGTTGAGCCTTGATCAGAGAAGCATCTCACTTCAGCAAGCAGCTGTTAATGTAGAAACAACAACTGACAAAGGACTGAGAATATGTTCGTTCAGACCTAAGTGTGACAGGTAACTCACTCCCTCCAAGGCTCAGGGAATATCACAGAAGAGAAGGTGTAAAGGATGCAAAAGCCAATATGGGGAGATTTGCTACTAAAGGATGCTTTCATTGCCACTCACTCATGGGCTCACCAGAGCTGTCGCTGCTAACCTGCACAGCACTGGGCCCATCAACATTTCATAATGAATAGAGGAGGGGCCAATGAGGGTATGGGCTTCTTCTCTGCAGTTAATCATGGCTAGGGGAATAGGTGTTATTTTCTTCCCTGGTGGACCTACTGATAAATTGTTCCTGTTCTAATAAATAACTTCCTACCCATATGAGGTCAAAAATGATAATAATTAAACCCAGGAGATCACACACAAAAAGACAGCATCTATAAAGGAGGGGCACTTGCTGTGAATAAGGGTTTTAAGGGAAGAAGGAGGGAGATGAGAGGGGATGGGGTGAAAGCAACCAAAATCCACGATAGAAATTGATGATACTGCTGAGCAATAGGAAGAAACTTTTGCTGCCCTTTCTAGTCGCAAATATTCTAGTTCTCATTTAAGCTGTGCTCCCAGTCTCTGAGTCACCCAGCCCTGCCTCCTCTGCTCTTTCACTACTGTGGTTCATCTGAGGCAAGGTGGTCACCAAGGCTTCCTTTGTCAGGCTGAGTGGGTCTGTCGGTGAGTGCCAATGCCAAGAACATAGGGCAGACAAGGCCATTTCTGGAGGAGCAAGCGGCCAGACGAGCTTCCATCCATCACTCACCTGATTGAGAAAGTGTATTTCGAAAGTCTTCTCGCCCACCTGGCCTGAGTTTGGAAAGTTCAGGGTGGAATCAATGAGAAGACGTTATGGGAACCTATAATGACCACATAGACAATCATGGTTGTTGGCTAAGGGCACGCTGAGGACATCAGATGAAAGGAAGGAACTACTCAGGTGAACTCCACCACCTTGGAGATGCAGGTTTCCACACCTGGGTGCCTGGACTCACTGAACCACTCTGTCCCATTAGGAGCCACTCCCTCCCTCCTGCTTTAGTCTCTGTTTAATGGGTGGTCTGCCTTCATAATTTTTGAGGAGAGAGGATCAGAATATCTGAATCCTGGTTCCCGAAAAGCAACGCCTGAGACTGACTTATTGAGGAGCACAGAAAGAACTAGGCAATTGGGAGAGGGCAGTGGAAAGAACCCAGGAAAACTGTGGTCACAGCTAGAGTCTAGCCACACTTGATCCACTGAAGAGCCCCAGAGCATCAGTGACACCACAGAGTTGTGCCCCCCTCTAGTTTGGGGTCACACTGTAAAACAAGGAGGAGGAATAGCTTCTCTGGTAAAGGTGCTTTTTTTTTTCTTTCTCTGACCATCATGAAGAAAAGCACACAGCCCACCCAGTAACTGGAGAGTTAAGTTTCTGGTTCTGGCAAAGAAGACTCACGGAGAGAACCCACCATACCCATGGTATATCTTATGTACCTTTGCATGGCTGGAGGATGTTTAATGTCCAAAGACAGCTGCTCTGACTCATAGCCACAGGCAATCTGTGGATTCAGAACCCATCATCTGTCAATAAAGTACTAGACATCCCACTGTTTGATCAATACTAGGACATGCAGTAGCCAAATACCAACTGTTTCCGAGTAATGTAATAGGGTTCTAAGGCTGCCACAACAGAGTACTACACTTCTAGTGACTTTAAAGCCAGAACCGCAGTCATTAAGGAAACAACAATGCTATTGGGGATGTAGACAAAAGGGAACCCTTACCACAGCTGGTGAGAATGTAAACGAGCCCAGCCATGGTGAAAGACAATGTGGAAGCTCCTCACCAAACTACCAATAAACCCTTCCATCACTCCTGGGCATTTACCTAAGGCCTGCAAGTCAACATACCACAAAGATGCTTGCACACTAACGCTTTTCACTGACTGTGCAGAAGCTAAATTATGGAACCCACCTAGGTGCTCAACAACAGAGGAATGGATAAAGAAAATGTGGTGCATATACACAATGGAATCTTTCCAGTCTCAAAGAACAAAGTGATGCCATTTTCACGTACATTGATGCAACTGTAGACAATTATATTAAGCAAATATCTTATATTTTCTCTCATGTGTGGTTCCTAGGTTCTACAGAAATGCATAAAATCATGTGTCTATATGATATGAAAGTAGAAGTCTCTAGGGAAACAAATCAGACTAATGGTAGGTGGGGAAAGGAGGATAAAGGATAATGCCCAATGTACAACATAAACTTGTATAAAGATTTTAATAAAGTAAAAGCATCTCTAGACATGAGAAATCAAGGTATCAGCAAGGTCACACTCTCTATGAACATGCACAGAGTCTGTATCTCCCATCATCAGGGAGCCTCAAGTGATCCCTGACTTATGACAACACAGCCCCCAGTCTTTGCATGGCATTTTTCAATGTGTTTGTCTCCAATTTTTCTCATTTTGTAAGAACATCACTCATATTGGATTAGGGACTCACCCTACTTCAGTATATCCTTATACTAATTAACTGTATCGCAATGACTCTATTCCTTTAAAGGCACACTCTGAGGTAATGGGGATTCAAACACAAGGGAGGGAGACAGCACAATTCTACCTACAGCAAGTTATGTACATTGACATTTGTGCATAACTTCGAATCTTAGGCTAGCCCTATTACAACATATTTCTACCTCAAATCTGGTAGCTATATCCCAGCTTTGGGAGACCCATAATTTTATGACCTTAGGCTTAGTCTTAATTATAATTATAATTAACTCATCCATGGCAATTACAATGAGGACCAACCAACCACTTCCTCCTGTGGTCAAAGAAGCAGAAGCTCTAGCCCTCGCATGGACACAGTACAGCAACGTCTCATTTGGAGTTTTTGTCTTGCTTAGGCCATTCTGTTCGAACAGTGAACACAGAAATGCAGGGAGATGAAGGTTTCATATCGGATGTGGGGATGCAGAAAGAGTGAGCTAGCCATAATCCTTTTCTGTCAAGTGTTTGTTTTAATACTGTGTATAAGGTCTATAAAATGGCTTTGAAACCCTTGTGAAATTGAAGACACAGTGCAGAAAAGTGGGTTCTTGTTCCACTGTGTTTGATAGCTGGATTTTGAAAGAGAGTAGAGACGTGAATCATCATTGTTCCTGGCTATTCCACAGGCCAAATGAAGTGACTGGAAACACACACCTGTGCAAAGGAGCACCAGAAAAGCTTCCATTCTGCAAGCAGCAGTCGGGAGATACATCAACAAAACTCCTATGCAAGAGGGCCACTAGCAGGTAAACCAGAAGGTGCATGTGTGCATATGGAGCCACTGAGGGACTGTCAAGAATAGCATGCATAAAAGAAAAGATGGAAGGACCACACTGACAATGTCTGTGTCTACCCTCAGCAGTATGCCTATGGTCCCTCTCTCATTGCAAGTGTTTTCCTGACCCCACACATAGGTTCTAAACATCCTACGCTACCATCTGAGCCAAAGCGCTGCTTTGTACCAGGGTGATGTCACAAGCTCCTGGCATTCACTCCACCTATTAACTTCTCCTGCCTACCTTGAACTTCCTGACCCACCATTTGGCCCTGACCTCTGGAAATAACACACTCATTTCTATTCATTCCTACTCGCCTGCTCAACCTACTTCTGGCTAGTCTAACTTAAGCTTTTGATCTTTAACTTTATATTCCTTTTGTACCAGGTAGTATCACAACACATCGACTGGTGGGTTAAAATAGAAGCCCCTGGAGTTAAGCTACAAAGCTATGCCCACTTAATTTTTGACATAGGAAGGAAAAACATACATTGGGGGTGCAGGAGACAACACATTCAACAGATGACCTTAGCAAAATGGGGATGCTTACAGGAGAATGAAATTAGCTCCGTATCTTTCCTCTTGTACAAAAATAAAAAATTCCAAAATGTATCAGAGACCTTATTTAAAATCTGAAACACTGAAACTTCTAGAAAAGAAAAACAGAGAATAACTTTCAAAACATTGGGGCAGGCAAGAGGTTTCTGAACGAACACCAACAGCACAGGAATCAGTCCCAAGTATCAACAAATGGGATCCCATGGAATTCAATTTCTGCACAGCAAAGAAAGCAACCAGAAGAGCACAGAGAGCCCACGGGATGGGAGGAAATCTCTACCAGCTGCATGTCAGAAGCTAATATCTAGAATTCATAAAGAACTGTAGAAATCAAATATCAAGGAAATAAAAGTCAATCCACAAATGGCCAAATGAATTGCATAGACCATTTTCAAAAAAAGAAAAACATATAGCAATAACTATTTTTAAAAGTAATCAGTATCCCTAGTTGTCAGAGAAATACAGATTAAAATGATGTTGAGACATCATTTCAGAATGGCTATTATCAAAAAAAAGTCTGACAAGTCAAGTGGTAGTGACACATGACTTTAATCCCAGGTGTAACATGAGGGCCTGCTTGTTGGGGTTTCTGTCCTGCCCAGTCCCCCAGCCGTTTAGTCCCAGAGAAAAATCACACAGAGAGTCTGTCTACATTAGGTTATAAACTGGTTGGCCCATTATCTCAGGCTTCTTATTAACTCTTATAACTTATATTAACCCATTGTTCTTATCTATGTTAGCCACATGTCTCAGTACCTTTCTCAGCAGGGCAGATCACATCCTGCTTCTTTGGTGATCTGGGCAGGACTGGGGAAAGAG
>LOEQ01002589.1:171209-183587 GCA_001685075.1 Bramus lutescens
GGGGTCTCCCCTCGCTTGTATGCTGATGCTCTCCCTCTCAGGGGCATAAAAGCTTTGCTGCAGAAGGATCCTGACTGTGCCGTGTCATTCTTGCTGGCGAGAAACATAGCACGGGACAACAAAGATATTAAAAATAGGAGCCACACCCTGGGGAAAGGTGCTTGAAAATATATGATGGGCAGGAATGGTGTGCATACTGTAAGATTTTTATAAGTGCACGTAAATAAAAGTTAACAGGAAGATTCAAATAGTTATTTCACATGGAAGAAAATATAAACAACCTATAAGAACAAAGAAAATTGATCAAGCTTGCTGCTAATTAGGGAAATAAAAAATAAAAATTCAGAGATAATCCTCTCAAGATTGACAAAAATATCAAAACAAAACAAAAAACACTTAAAGTATACCAAGTACTGATGAGAATATACAGTCTATAAAAAATTCATTGGGGTCTGAAGAGATGACCTAGGAGTTAAGAACACAAACTGCACTTGCAAAGGCCATGAATTTGATTCCCAGAACCCACACTGTATGGTTCACAAGTGACTGTAGAGTTCTAGTTCCAGCCGCCCAGTACCTACAACTCCTGTGCAGATGTCTGCATTCTCATGTGCATACACTACACACAGACACACAGACATGATACTTGTATCAAGGGATTCTATTCAACAAATAGCACCACAAAGAGAATAAAGACATATATCACAAAGGCACTTGAAGCTCTTTTACATGGGTGAGTAGAGTTAGAAACCAATAGAATCTCTTTGAAAACAATTTGCTGCTACCTTGTCAAATTGAACATGTCATTTACTAAAACCCAGTGTACAGTCAAGGGGAGTTAGCTTTGTAGTAAGCACATATCTTTAAAACTTCAATACACTAAAAAATAATATCCTGAAACCAATAAGGATGGAGAGTTGGGGCAGAAGACTCATTTGCATTGTCCTGGGAAAAGAGTGGAGACTGTTGCATGGCCAGCTTCAGGGGCCAACCCTAGCAGTGGCCAGTGTCACTAAAAGAACCCAAGACTTTCTCCACCTATCCAAAGCAATCGCATACAATGATCCACATTCACAGAACCAACAAGCCTAGCTAGAGAAGAATACCAGTAGATTCTGCTACTCCCAGCATGTCTGCCCCTGGCCACATACCCTGTGAAATTCCTACATAAGATGCATCATTGCATATTTTATTCATTGCTTTTCAGACTGCTCTGAGAAAATACTTGATTTAAAAAAACATCTTAAGGGGAGAATGGTTTATTTGGGCTCAAAGTTTGAGGCAATGGTTCATTATGTCAAGAAAAGCATGGTGATGGGGGCTTGTAGCAGCCAGTCACATTGTGCTCTGTCAGGAAGCAGAGAGAGAGGAATGTTAGCGTTCTATTTACATTTTCATTTCTATTCAGTTCAAGATGCCAGTCCATGATGTGGTACCACCCACTTTCAGAAAGAGTCTTCCCTGCTCCTAAATCTTTCTGTAAGTGCCTCCATAGACACACCCAAGAATGTATTTCATGGGTGCTTCTAAATTCAGTCAAGTTGACAATGAATATTAGCTAATACAACTTCTCTCCTTGTCAATTCGTCATCCAAACACATTATTTTAAATCTGAATACCTGCTCCTCATATTCATCCCATAATTCAAAAGACATGTAGTCAAATTGGAAAGTCCCCACAGTTTTTAGAGGGCTCAACAGTGTTCAAGAATCCAAACTCTCTTCTGAGACTCAAAGAAATCTCATGCTTTTGTAAAATTAAAAATGGGGTTACTCATTTTCAATATGCAATGGCAGAGTAAGCATTACCATGCCAAAAGGGAAGATTGGATGCTTAGTAAAGAAAAACCTGGCCAGAAAAAGAGCAAAACCCAGTGGGGCATGCACCAAATCCTCCAGCTCCCTGTCAGCATCTACAGCCTATGATGAAATCATCGGCATCTCAATGGCCTTCGGCACCTTGACATCAATAGCCCCTCTTGCTCTCCTTCATAGTATTGTGAGCTGTGTCTCTGTTATTTGTATTTCTATCAGCATTCTAGCCCTCCAAATGCTCAGTAAAATGGTCCAGTAAGCTCTGATTACAGTATTTTAAAGCATTAATAGCCGGCAGTCCCAAATTCTTCCACATTCTTCTCAAAAACTGGTTCCAAAACAACTAAGAACCACATGCAGGTTTGTCACAACAATAGCCCCCACTTCCAAATACCATTTCTATATCATCTATTTTTTATTGATAATGACAAAATATCTGGGGTGGAGCAACTTAGTATCAGAAGAGAGACAGCAGGATATGTCAAGGGTATGGGAGTAACTATAATTCAACACCAGGGGGTCTAAGACAGCGAAAGAGACAAGAATTTGAATAGGGAAAAATGATGACAGAAAGTCATATGGGGGCAAACTCTGATTCCTAAAACATAGACGATCAGAAACTGAGATTTCAGAAGGACTGTGGTTGTTATTGATGACGAGATCTAGGTACTGACTGTAATGGGTAACAGAGGTGGCATAAAGGAAAAAACATTGTGTAAGAGAGGTCAAGGAATTGAGGGGGCAGAACACTGACAGGATCACCCTGTCAATCTGAGAGCTGCCAACAGAAACGAGCAGAGTGGAGAGGGAGAATTTTGCTGTAGGAGAGGACTTGTGTCGGGGTAATTAGCATTGCACACGGCACAAGGGTGACACAGGGCAAAGACAGATGAGAAAAAGAGGCCCATTGGAAAGACTCACAAGGTTAATGTTAGCTCTGTCGATGAAGGAGGGAAAGAAGAGACAAGGTGACAGAAAGAGGGGAGCCTTTGTGAGAAGACAAAGCAAAGGACATGAATCGTGCAAGCGTCCTAGATACTACACCTGTCCTTGGTGGGAGACTGAAAAGCATCGCTGGGAAACAGCTGAAAGAGAACTGACCCAGCACCAACCACATCTGCCAACCACCGGATTCTCTGTCTGTTTCTTTCCGCACATAACTACAGCTAATCGTCTTGCCTTTCTCTGAAGTCAGCCTCTTCACTGGTACACCAGACTCCATCCACTGCTCTAAAGAGTGGTCCCTCTTCCCCGACTCCTCGGTTCACTGACTCTTTCCCACAGTCACACAGCTCGGCTGTTATTTTTCCGCCTTAGAAGGATACATCCCTTGTCTCAATTTCTACCAAATAGTTTGTTGCTATTTGTAGAAAAGAATTCTTAGAATTCAAATTTGAAATTTTTCATTCCTCTCTTCCTGTACTGTCTTAAAAATACTGCCATTCAAATTTTGGCTCTCACTGCTTCACAAAAAACTGATCATATCAAGGTCATAAGTGAAAAGGAAAGCTATCAATGGGAACAATTGTTAAAAAACCAAACATCTATTTTTCATCTTTATCTTAATGGATAGATCAGCATTACTCAATGCTATTTTTGCTTGATAATCAAGACATAGCGCTCTGATAGTTCAGTGTTCTGCCGTCGCTCTTCTCAATCCCCTTGCCGGGCCCTTGTCTCCTATCTTACCCCCTAGAGTTGCATTTGCTCTATGAATCACAAAATTGCTTAACTTTCTGTATTGCCACATGCTAAACATTCGCCTCTCTCACCCCAAATGCTCTTGCATATCCACGTATCTCTAGATTTCCGAGATTCCACTGTCTACTTTTAACATCCCCAGAAATCGGTGCCTTCCCTTACAACAACAATCTTCATCTCATCTTTTCTGGGAGAATTTAGTAGCTCAGTTCATGTTTTCTGTCGTCACACCCTTCTGATTCTTTAACAGAGGCAAAGTTGACAATCACTGATATAACTGAGAAAGTCATTGCATTTCAAGAGACATAGCACCGTGCGTCAGGTGAATGAGACACAAGCCAACAAGAAGGAGTGTGCTCTTATACTGTGGAAGGCAGAAGGTAAACCGTCTGGATGATAAACTGAGATGCATGCGCAAGGAACTTAGCAAAAACAGTGGGGAACTGTCTGCTACTCAGAGATGAACAGACCACAGCAATTAAAAGATGTGCTCTAATAATGAGAAATCTTAAAATAGACTATGCTCACCTCCATTGTTCCTCAGCCCTGATCCCAAAAGGAAAGAGATGATATTTAGCACAAGTCTTTATGATGGTTGCTGATCATTGTACTCAACAGCTACCTTCCACGGGGCCTCTTTCCTCCCACCATCTCCCACCTTTACCCTCAAGCTTTAAGGGAAAAAAAGAAACATCAGGAAGCATGTCTGTTTTACTCTTCGTGCCTTTCTCACCTGGCATTTGCCTGGCACAGAGCTGGCATGTAATTACTAACAGTAGGGTGGATGAGTGCAGTCAGTTTCACAAGCCCTTCGTTACTAGGGTCCACATAATGTACCCATTTATTCTATCGATTGTTATGACACTGTGTTAGGCACGGTTACTGGGAATATGGTGGTAATTAAGATGGGAACTCAGTCCTCAAGGAGTTTCCAGTCCAGAGTTAATGAGGAGCACTGTCAGCAGAGCCTGATGAATCATGAGCTGCAGAAGGCGGCCAATGCCACAAAGCAGCTCAGAGGACATCCTAATGCATATGAGGTCTCAGCAAAAAGGGAATGTCGACAAAAGACAACCAAGAATTGATCTGATCCAAGAAGACGGTGGGGTAGAGGAAATAGCACAGCAGGAAGGCTGGGAGGCAAAGGCGTTCTCAATCATTTGGCAGCAGGGGTTTATTGAACACATGTTGTAGAATTATCTGGTAGAAGCAAAGGCAAATAAGAGAGATGGACTTGACTTCATGGCTATCTTTGTGGAAGGATAGACACACGCAGAGCATGCTGTAGCGAGGACCATATGTGATGCTTGGTGCCCTAATTCAGAAGTGAGAGACATAGCCTGCCTCCCTACTGTAGATGACACACAGAAGACAAGCGGATTCTCCAAGAGAGTGGAGCAGACTCCTCCGCGTGTGCAGTTCAGAAGAGGAGCTTGCCCAGAGATTGTGGGAAGTGGGCAGCTTTTCCTGTAGCTGGAGAGAGGTGTTGAAGAAGCCAGGAGGTGAGAAATGGCTGGATGTTTGCGATGAGCCTGTTGTGAGCACCCACCAAGGGGATAGGAGGGACAGGGAGCAGACAACAGCAGAACCTGCTAGAGGTTCAGAATGTTCTGATGTTCTGCTCAGAGCAACACAGTAACTTAGAGGACAGAGGAATGATGTTGTGAAACGACAAACACTTGTGCCATCGCTCCTGGCTTGGTCACGATAGCAAGATTCGGACAGCTTACTTCTCTCTGCGTTTTGTTTTTTAGCCTGTAAACTGGACTTCTCTACTACTCACATTTACTTCCTCAAACTGTTTTGAAGACTAGATGGGTTAAGTAAACATTTAGTGCAGTGCCTGGTGGCATGTTAGGACTTCAAAGCTCCCCCCTACTTGGCATTTTCCCCTGGCCTCTTCTCTCTAAGCAGGAGGTTTATAAGTTCAGCTTCTTTCCTTTTTGAGACTCTGGGGAACCTAGTCCTTTCCTAGTCCCCAGAATTAAAAAGGAGCCAAAGGAAATGTGTTAAGAACATTCTTAAAGCAGGAATGAGCTTCTGTTATAAGATTATTTGTGAAGACGGGGAAAAAAATCACGAGTTCTGGACTGTCACCTAGGATTCTTGGAGACATTTCTGAAGGTCCTCATTTCCCCCATGCTGTCGAAAAGAGAAGGAAAGAGACCAGAAATGGCTTCTCATTCAGGTCCCCTCCATTTAACACCCAAGAGCATATTAACTGGTATTAAGTAACCCAAGTCCTCACCATGAAAGTGGAGGCAGAGATGAGGAACAGATCCACTCTCGTGGGTCAAATGAGGACTGCCAGAGCATCTGTGACTGGCAGGCGCACCAGTAGGCATGCTGGGAAGATGGAGGCAAGAATGACGCTCAGCCCTTTCACTTTCAAGTTGCTGTACCTGGGTAAGTTGCTAAAACTCTCTAACAAGGGTCTGTATCGTAAAACATGAAGACCACGTTACTGGGTGATGGTGGGAATTGGCTGAAATGGGAGTAAAACTTCACACACTGTCAGTTTATGCAAACGACACTAGCCGTTGTGATCAGTATTGTGATGACATCGAATTGTGGGGAAGAAGGAAAATCTTATGTATTGTGAAATACTACATACAACACAAAGTAAAATCACTTTCATATGTAATTACTAAAGCAAAATCCTCCCGCTGCTGTCCCTCTTGCACCCCCTTTTCTAGGAACAAAGACTTCAAGATGCAAATGTCCCTGACAGACAGATGTACACAATCAATCCTTGTCTAAAAGAAATTCTCTTGTGAATTACTTTGAAGACTATATCTTTTGAAAACTATGTAAAGTCCAAGGAATAAAATAATATCCAGGGGCATGATAATATTCAAGTACAATGACATGAGCTCAACACCCAGAATCTACATTATTTGAAAATGCCTGCTATTGGTGCACACACTGGGGAAACAGAGGAAGCTCCTCGGGGCTTGCTGGCCAGCCACCGTGGCTTCTATTTATCTCCAAAGAATTATTTTCCTGCTGCTCCATCCAGCCCATGAATTCTGCTCCCAGATTGTTTAGGGAAAGGACTGATACCCTGTCTGACAAAAGGATTGAAAAGATGTCTTCCCCAATCAGGTATGAGGAAACACGTTTCCTTTTCAACCTTATAATGCACTCTTCCTACATTTTAAAGTGCACATTCAACTTCAGCATGGGAAAGATGTCACAATTGTCCTTTTCTCTCAGAATATTGGCGGGTGGAGTCACATATGGAACATGCAGCCTCAAGAGGTACTTTATTGGTATCTGGAGTAGCTCAGGACATTGTTAATACACAGTTAATACACTCTGCTGATACACAGTATGTATCCTCCGTCGGAGAGCATAAATAATGCAATTTCAATCCTGCTGAAAAATACAGGCACAGAGCTTTACAAAATCAACTGGCTTCCCATCGTCATATTGTCTGCTCTGATCTTATTCAAGAGTGTTCTGTTGGGGATTGGCAGCACAGCTCAGTCAGTCATGTTTGCTGTGTAAGTACGAGGACCTTGGATCAACCCCCGGCACCCACGTAAAAGCCAGATGCAGTGGAACATCTATAATCCCACTGCTAGGGAGGAGGTGATAAGCAGAGCCATGGAGTTTACGAGGCAAGCACTCTTGCCAAATTGGTGTGTTCCCGATTCAATGAGACACCCACACCCAACCTCAGCTTCTGGCTCCACCTCCCTCACACACGTGCCCTAGGACTCACACACAGACATACGTATGGATGGAAAGTAGATTGATGGCTCCTGCTGTGTTTTCAGTATGTGCATAGATGGAACATTTTGGAGAGATGCATCCCAGCAACAGGAAAGGGAAATTGTACCCGTAAACTCCCTCCTATCCATTCAAAGTCTTTCCATTGATCTCAGCGTCTTTTCCAGTCTCCAGGATTCCATTCTCTACTTCCCAACTCCCTCATCCAACATCCACACATTTAACACCAAGAACTCAAGCTAGAGTCTTTGGTCTCAAACTGCCAGAAATGTGGCAAATCGCCCTAAAGGTCCAACCATTTCTCTAGATGCCATCCTAAGATTTCTTTTCCTTTTTGAAATTCATGTTGTGCCTAAACAGCTAAAGGCTATGAAGGGGTGGAGCTGTCAGAGCAGATTTACACTTCTCTGTTTGGATGCTAAGGATCTAGTCAGTGGCCACACCTTAATCCATCCTGCCACCCACCCCTGCCCTTACTCATCCTGACACACACCCTCCCCCCTGCTACTCATTTCTCAGCCTCACTTCTGACTTGCCGGGTAGTGGCTCATCTGCATGAGGCAAAGGTTCGGCAAAATGAAATTCACTTGGGCATGATGCAAGCAAAACAATTTTATAAATTACTTGCTATACCATCATTGAAAATTAAAATAAACCCTAGCCTGGTGTGACAGGCCTATAATCCCAGTTATTCGAGGGGCTGAGGCAGGAGGATGGCAAGTTCCTGCCTGGGCAATGGCGTAAGAGCCCTTTTCTAACAGTACAGAAGGGCCAAGAATATAACTCATGTTTGTCAACTCATGTAGTTGAGCATTTGTCTGACTTGTGTTGTTATGCCCACATCACGGGACCCCCAGATAAGACCACTGCAGAGCCGGAATCTGATGCAAACACACTGGGGTTTATTGACTTCAAGTTAGCTAACTTGGAATGTAATCCCACACACAGCCTCAGGGGGTGGAGGAGAAACGGCCCCAGGCTTCAAGGTAAGAGGGTTTTCAAGGGAAAAACCCGCAAGGCACAAGCCTTGGCGTTTCAGGATTGGGTAAAAGTATACAACTTTTGAATTCATTGCTTTGTGTTTAGGGAAGTTTCAAAACAGTCAAAACAGTGGTTAATCAGGTACCTACATGGGCATTTGAAGCAAGCACATGCGGTTTGGACACCCTGGTGGGTCACTTTGACTATGACAGGCACAGTTTCTTTGAAATGTTTATGACTTTGCTGGGCTGCATTCACCTAGTTAGGTCCTGTCTAAAATGGAATTCTTTCTCAAAATGGAGTTTGTTCTGCTCCTTCAGTGCCATTCAATCCAAATACCAAACAAAATAAGAATAAACTGGGCATGGTGGTGCACACCTTTAATCTCAGCAAGCAGGAGGCAGAAGCAGTTAGATTTCTGTTAGTTTAAGAACAATCTGGTTTACATTGGAAGTTCTAGGCCAGCCAGTGCATAGAGAGACACCCCCTCTCTCTTCTCTTGCCATATATGTAATATAGATATTATAGATATGGATATAGATATTATATATATGATTAACTAATTAATGCATAGTGAGCTAAACTTATTTTAAACGGAGATAATGACTATTCAAAGCCCACCCTCCTTGATTTATTCTATCTTGTCTGCTGCTGTGGGATTATTTACACTTATTTTAGCAGTCTAAAACTTTCCCTCCTTTCTTCTGATGTTCTGTGAGACAGAGTCTCCCAGAGATGACACTGGCCTTGAATTCTTTGACCTCTCCCCTTTGCCTGCTGAGTAGCATTGCAGACCTGCAGCACCGTGTTTTGCTTTCAACATTTTTCTTGTAAGTCTGTGTCCAATGGCAACATGTCAGGCCATGGGTAGAATATTTAATCTGCAGAAATTGGCAAAGGTTATAAATTGGAGATTTGGGGTAAGGCTCCTGTTCTTTTCTTTTCTTTTTTCTTCCCAGGAACCAGTTGTTGAACATTTTCCAGCCTGCCACTATTTCAGTTGAAGTCTAAATTAACTAATCTGTGGAAGTTAAGAAATTAGGATGAAAGAAAAGAGGGAAATGGTTCTACTCCCTGGCCTGAGGAGTGAGTGATGGCCTGAGAGGATGGTGTGGTGGACAGGAGCCATAGCCTCCAAGGGATGGCTTCTGGAGAGAACAGGGTGACAATGGGGAAGGTGCATGGCATAACTCCTCTCTTTCCTCTCTTCTTCTGATCCCAATCACCTGACTGAACCTGTACCCAGTCAGCCAAGAAGCCCAGGTCCTACAGTCCCTGATGTCAGGGTTGGATTCATGGAGCTAGAGTCAAGCAGACAACCTGTTCACTAGGGAATCCTCTGGGGTAGCCCTCTATGGAAGGCTAGACAGAAAAGATGAGTTGAGTTGCTTGCTCAATGGTCTTGATGAGTTCCAACCAAGGGCTCAGATGGGTTTTGGCAGACCCTAGACTTAGAGTGATCCTTTAAATATCTTTCCAGTTCTTCTCAAGAAAAAGGAGCTGCTTTTATCACCCAAAAGTATCAGTCAAGGAACACCGACTGTCCTTCCAAGGAGTATGACCTTTAAACACATGACATCCCCAAACAGGACTAACGCTTGCCATTCTTCTTCCAATAGTTGGAAAACTGAGTCTTTAATAACTATTAGGAGATCAAAACGTCAGCCGCCTGGGATCCCAGAGTTGAGAAGACAACAGATCTCAAAGTGGTAGAAAAAGGAGTACGTTATACCCATGTGTCACTCTGCAAAGATACTTGTGGGTTAACCTCTCAGCATCCATGTCTGACCCTCTTGACCTATGTGCCCTCGTCATGCCCGTGCAATACCACCATAGTTCTTAGTTCATTAGACCAGTCTGTTGACAAGCTTGACACCATATGGGCTCTGGGACCACAGAGATCATGGCTTCTCTAATGTCCCTGCTAGCTTAGAGTTGATAAAGAGCCACTCCTTCCTAATTACAGTGTTATTCAAGGTGAAAGAGAAAGTGCCAGATATAGGGTTCTGTGTCTGTCATCCCGGGACTCAGGACACAAGAGCAGGAGGGCCGTAAGTTCAAGGGCAGCCAGTGCTACATCATGACAAGAACTTGTCTCAAAGAAGAAAGGAGATGGAAGAAGGAATAGGAAAATTAAGTGGAATGGAAGGAGAAAGGCAAAGATGGGTGTCAGGGAAAGCAAGAAAGGAGGGAGGATAAAGAGAGGAAGGAAAGGAGGGGGAAATTTACCCAGGGAAGAGAACCTCAGATGCTACAAACAAATAAGCACTGTCCTTGGGACAGTGCTCCACGATTACTTTCTAAATCTTCTTCCCATTAATTAGCAAGTTCAGCTTGTACCTACAGTTACCAATTGACTTCTTAAGATGTGTGACAGAACACAGGCAGTAACTCAATGGAAAGAATAGTTGGGTTTGTTTTTTGTTTTTTTTATTATTATTAAATTTGTTACAAAGATTTCATCTTTCATTTTATATCAAATTGTTCAAAATAGCAGACTTTGTTATATTTTCATACTTGCATATAGCACACTTTAATCATATTTATACCATCATTACCTTCTCTTTATCCTCTGACCCCACTCCCCTTAACCCCTTTCTTTTGGTATTGAAGTTTACCTAAAAGTGATTTCAGAACAAATCTGAGTTTAAAGGAGTCAACGCTACAGTGTGACACTGGTATGACCTCTGGAGCCTAAGTAGCAGGTAGGCATAGGCTTCCTGGGAGTCTCCTTCCAAGGACTGAGGTAGCCAGTGCCTGACAGAGTGATCTGTGAGGGTCACCCTTCCCAGGAAGCTTGTTGGCCCATCAGTCATGAACAGAAGTATACCCCTACACTCAGTTCTGCGCCACCACATAAAGGCATTTTCTTAGCTGAGGAATCCTTCTTCCCATGACTATAACTTGTGTCGAGTTGACATAAAACTATCCAGCACACCATGCGTGCTTTTGGCCCTGCTCGCGGCTCCAGATAGTTAACCTGGTCATTCCCAGAAAGAGCAGGGCTGGTAAGTCACTTGGAACTTACATGGGGGGGAGGAAGAGCTACATATATGAGGAAGCTTTAAAATATGAGTTATTTGGCAAAGCAAAAAGGACATTTGAAATACCAAACCCCTCCTTGGGTGTTTTCTGCACAGTGTTATTCACCTGTGAAACTGCCCGGTCTTCTTATGTTGTCATGGACGGAACATCAGTGATTTCACATGTCATTTCATCTTCATGACAGTGCTAGGAAGCAAAATAATTTTTATTATTGTGCATGCTAAACACTGAAGCTTTGACAAGTTACGGGATTTGTCCAGCCTAAGCAGGAGGGCTGAAATTCTCAACCGTGTCTGTCCAGACTCACTCTGCTATCATCTGTATTCTTGATGTTGTTTCCAGTCATTCTACATAACTGTATGCTATCATGCATCTCTCCCCAATTCTGTGTTCACTGATGTCACATAAGGAACTTGAAACTGACCATAGTGGGAACATTAGTTATAGGAATTTACAGGGCTAAATGTGAGGGGGGTGTGTGTGTGTGTGTGTGTGTGTGTGTGTGTATACATGTGTGTGTATACATGTGTGTATATACATGTGTGTGTGTGTTGTTACAGTTGTTAAACATCTACCAGATACAACTACCTGTTCACATGGGGAAAGCCACCAAATTATAAAAAGCCATGTCACCCAGCTCTGCATCTCCAAGAAGGCATAGGTATCAGAATAGTATAGTCCCTTCTTACTGCTGTGTAACAAATTTCCCCTATAGTGACACCAATTATTGTTATTTATCATATTTATTGTGTGGCCAGAATTTAGAGGCAGCATAGCTGGGTGGTTTTTGTCTTGGAGTCTAATGAGTTCAGAATCAAAAGTCTTGCTAAGGCTGTAGTCACGTCAAGCTTGTCTGGGCTTCAGAACTGGTAGTCAACATGGTTCTCTGGCTAGCAAGTCAGAGCTGGTATGAGTGGGAGGCCTCAGTGCTTGCACAGGAGCCTCTATTCAGGCTGAGTTGTCTTCCAACTTGGTGACTGGTTTTTCCCCAGAGCAAAAGCAACCTATGAACTTTCAGGGCTTTGCATGGCCTAATGTTGTGCAAATTCCTTCCCTGGAAAGATAAACAATATCTAACACCCCCCCAGATACACATCATAAA
>LOEQ01002589.1:183599-194900 GCA_001685075.1 Bramus lutescens
CCCCCCCCCGCCAAACAAATCAAAGCATAATTCCATCATAGCCCACACAGAACCAATGCATTTATTAGGTTTCTTACAGATCAAGGGTTAGGGGCTATTTATAGGAACATGGGTGACCCTAAGATAGCCACACTGTATTCTAGAATATATGACAGGTTCCTCAAAGCTACTCAGATGGATTTGTCCCTTTTAGAAAACTTTCTGTTGTGTACACACTCTATCCCCCACTGAGACCACTGGCTACATTTAGGACAGAACTATACACAATGTCCAGGAGACACAGGCGGTAGCAGCGAAAATCTCCTGCGAGAATCCAGTATCCTTCGCTGCCCCTCCCTTCTCTGAGGGAATGTCAACAGTCAACGGGTTTCTTGCAAGAAGACACAGCTAATCTGATGAATTCGCACCTGATTTGCTCAGAGGAGCGCCCTCTGAACACTTCACTCATTCCTTTAGCTCTCACATTCTTTCCACCTCCTACTTCTGGATTGTGCCCTGAGCCCTGGAGGAGGTGACATGGAGTCTGACATTCCCTTCCACCTCCAGCAGGCTACTGAACCCTCCTGCCCTCTCAAAGATTTCTCTATCTTCTCTCCGCGGCTGGGGGTGAATCTCAGAGGTAGCCCAAACACAAGTGGAAAAAGGGACACACTAGCGGGCACGTTTTTGTCTGGCATCTCCGTTGTACACCATACAGAGTAGCAGAGTAGGCGTTATTCCCCCCAGCAGCCTCCATAGCACCTTCCAGCACAATGAAGCTAGACAGCAGACGAGGAACATTTCCGGGTCAGCCCCAGCAACAAGGTCCCTGCCACAGTGCTGGTGACCAGGGCATCATGTACCACCCCCTCCTCCTCCATTCCTTCCCCGTCACTTTGCCTCAGGTTTTCCTCATTGCTACCTGACCTTTCCTTTAGGTTTCATATTTTTGTGCCTGAGGAAGCAATCTTCCATGTTCTGTTTACCCTTCAGCTCCCCAGCTGTTAGACGTGACCCACCAACGCCTCTAGTTCATCATCCCTTCTTGACACATGCTTTTCCAAATCAGAGGCCAACACAGAGGGCCGTGGCTGAAAGACTCTTTCCTTAGCACAAGCTAATTCCCCCTGGGAGCCATCTTGACCTCAACTGCACATCTCATTACCCAGACCAGAGACTCTACAGTTGCTTCTGCAGCTAGGAGAATACCCTACAGACCACATGGGGAAAGGATTCCCCATGCAAACGCTCCATTCTCAGACCGCTTAGCTTCAGCTCCTAGTCTCGTCACCCAGAGAAGAAAGAACGCCACCGCTCTTCCCAAACTCATCTTGATATTGTTCTATCCTGCTGTGCTGAGTGTTGGAAGAATTCCTTTCTTGGGCAGAGGTAAACAAAATCCACTGGCTCTTTTGAAGGTCCCAGTGACAAACAAAAGCATGCTTCCCCCAAAGTTCACCCGGGGGAGCCAACGAGTGTATCCAGCACATTTTACAGAGCATAGATATAGAGTATAATCTTAGCATTCTGGCAGCTGAGGCAGGGTGGCTGCAGATTCAAGCCCAACCAGAACTACAATATAAGATCCTGTTTCAAAAGAGAAAGAAAAAATAATAGAGATCACAGAATCGAATCGAAGATGAGACAAGGGGCGTAGTTTGGGGTTGAAACATGTATTCCATTATTCTCTGACTTCATGGCTTAGGGCAGATTAATTCACCTTGCTAGACTGCTGTTCCCCCATTAGGGATGTGGAATAATAATACCTACCTCACTGGAGGCTTGTGACTTCTGTGAAAAATAAGCCTGGGTAGGTGCCCAGGAACAGTAGTGACCTGGGCTTTGAACACTTAATAGCTACTGCTGTTATTTGATAACTGAACAGCAAATGCGCCCTCGTATGTGTGTGTGCTGGGGAATGAGTGAAAAATAGATTAGTACCTACAAGTTGAAAAGGTACTGCTGCTTACTGCACTGTAATGGGCTCCCATTTGCCCTGGGATTCAGGCACTGCTGAGTTCCTAAGAATTCTTCTCATGCACTCAGCTGGTGACAGGGAATGTGATAAATAAGATAACCCATATGCAAATGGTTGGTTGGTAACAGCTACATGTACAGCACTATGCTAAATAGGAGGTCATTGTCACAGCATCCTAGAAGATAAATATCTACCAAGGAAAACAGGCATAAAAATAGCGTGCCCCCCCCTTTAAAAAGAGGTAGATAATATCGGTCAGTAATGAGAAAGGCTGGTGAGCAGCTACTGAGACATTTGAGCTACTTTAAAACATGTAGGAGTCAGCTGGACTTGTTCTTATCCTTACGAATTATCTGTTACTCAACTACTGCTAGGTAAAAGGTTCTAAGCAATGGGCACTCACCTCTAACCAGTCTTTCTTTGGACCACCAATTCCCTAATAATGACACAGAGATTTCTTATCAAGAATGAAAACTTGGCCTTTGCTTAGGCTTGATCCCAACTAGCTCTTAAAACTTAAATTAACCCTTTTGTAACAACCTACCTTCTGCCATATGACTTGTTACCTCTCCTCAGTGCTGAACATCCGACTTCCTCTGGATCTAGCTGGGGAATTCCCTGCCTCTAAAATTCATCCACTCTCTCCCCAGAAATCCCACCTATCCTTTCCTGCCTTGCTTACTGGTCATTCAGCTCTTTATTAAACCTTGTCAGAGACACATCTTCACAGTGTAGAAAAGATTATCCCACAGCAATCACCCAGACTTACACAGTAACACTTTTCAGTTTGGCTAATTCCAGATCAGCTATTCATGATTCCTCCAAAAACCCTCCCAAGAATATTAGTGCTATACAAATCACAATGTTGCCCTGGCCCAATCTCAGCATTAGGGAAATACACAAGTCAAATAAAGCCAGAAAATGATAGAGTGACATTTAGGACTAAGACAGTTTTCTAGATCTGTTTCCCTCTATTTAGGAGAAAAACTGATCTGAAACCTCAGTCATACTCAATTAAGACTCTATCCTGATTTCTAAAAATCATCACATCCCCCAGTCAGACTCTGGCAGGACATGAGTGACCCATGGAGCAACCTAATAAGACTGTTATAAAGGACCTATCCTTTTGAGCATTTGAGAAGGCTTGGACACCTGAGGTTTTTACCTAGGTCACATGCTGTCTGAGAGTGGGACAGCTAAATCAATCTTACCTACAAGGAGGGAGAAATGAAGTCATTTTAAGTCTGTCACTGACCAAGAAGCAGAAGTCATGTGCATTAGCAAGAATCTGGTCTTTGTCACAGTAGAAACACTGTCTTTATCTGTCTTCCACCATTACAATGGAGGGGGCTTGATTCAGTTGCGCTATCAGGTCACGGATGGCCTTGTCTGATGTCAGTGTAGAAAACTATTTACTGTCAAAGGAGAACAGCAGACGAATGTCGGCAGAATTGGTCACGGATACCAGACTAATTCCTGACAATTGGGGCCTGGGTTTCCCACTCCAAGAACACATGTATAGAAAGAAGAAAGAAAGAAGGATGGAAAGGAGGAAAATAGATTAAAACCTATCAATTCCCAGGTACTTTACTTCAATTTTTGTTATGAATGAGGAAACATGGGTTGCATAGATTAACAGATTTTATGGAGGTCGTATGGAAGCTAGTAATAGAGTGGAATGCCCCCACACCCTGTATTATTTCTCTACAGACCAAAGAAATGTGTTTGGTGAGCAGGTTGTAGAAGTTTTTGAATCTGGAGTTCATTTAGCATCAGGGCAAGTTCCACACTGGCTCAGCCCCACTCTGATGTCAAGTCTATTTCAACCTCTGCACACAAAACTTTGGTTTGTAAAGGTCACATGCCATCACTGATAGTGTCACCTTTACAATATTTTTTTCCAAAATTGTCAGTCCTTAGCAGTAAAGAGAAACAAATGCATACATAAACTAACCACCATTAAATCTTTAGGACAAAAACCCATTCCAACTTGGGAACAAGAAATGCCATTTTCAAACTGTGCTTTCTTCAGTGAATTCCCAGGAAAGTTGATATTCATGGGAATTCCCCAACACAGAGACAAAAGTAGGAGCCTAGAGACAGCACCACAAGAAGCCACATAAGATTAAAACTTTGTCACAGATATTCTGCAAAGTGGATAATAACATGTACTTGAACATGAACTAAAAATAGAAAGCCTCATCGTCTTGGGTATGTAAAGTAGTGCACATAACCCCATATTTTGACATTCCCGTACTCAAAATGCAAGAAACCATCACATACTTAATGTCAAAGTAGAAACAACCCGCCTTTATATTGTTCATTGCCTCAGATTCTCAATGCTTAGTAATAAATTATGGAAATGCTTCACCATTGCTATATCCTAAAACTAACAAATTAGTAAGTTCCATATCCTGGACTAGAGGCTTGGCAAGATTCCTGTTCTAGAACAAAAGTATGGCAGAATCTCTAGCCTAATTTACTCTGTAATCATTTGCCAAAATGAAAGAATACATATGTTGATAACATTCTTTGTAGGTGAAGGAAAATGGTCTTCGAAACAAAGCTATAAACTGCTAGTATGTAATTGATGTGGGATGTCCTTCTGTATGCTACAAAAATGTGTAACTTTTATTGGTTGATGTATAAAAGTGTTTTGGCCTTTGGCAGGGCAGAATATAGCTAGGCAACACATTCAAGCAGAGATACAGGTGAAGAAGGACAAGGTCAAGAGAGATGCCAATAAGCTGCTGGGGCAGCAAGATGTCCTAGAGAACAGGTAACACCCTGAAGCCACATGGTGATACACAGATTTTTAGAAGTGGGTTAATCAATATGTAAGAGCTAGCCAGCAATAAGCCTGAGCCATTGAAGCAATTATAATTAATATTAAGCCTCTGAATGATAATTTTATAAGTGGCCGAGGGACCGGCAAGCAGGAGATAAACTGGTCCAGTGGGACTAGGTGGGACAGAGAAAAGACTAATTTTGTTACTGCTTATTCTGTGGTAATTTAATATTTTTCTGAGGACATTTAGCTTGTGACGCCTATCTTAGCTAATATGAGGAGTAATTATTTGTCAAGGATCTCTGTCCTTCCACTTGTTGGAAGTCCATTTCTCCTGTTGAAAGTGAGGTATTCTTTGCCTCCACATTGAAGAGAGTTGCCAATGGTATATCTTAGCCACTGCTACACACTCCTAAGAATGTTGTATGGTTTGGGTTTCAGTTAACGAATAGAAGTAGAAGCAATCTATTTAATAGCTTCCATTTCAGTGTATTTTATTGTTTAAATTGAGTAAGTAGCTTGCATTCAGTAAGCCTAAATATAGATTTCTCTTGTAACATCAAATAATGTACCTATAAACCAAGCAATTATTCACCTAAAAAAATATCTATCACCTCTTGGGCTTTTGGTTAAGAATCTGTGTCCTAAAAGAACATTATAAGTTGGCTAAGACTTTATCTTTTAAGCAACTGGAACACACCCTCCAAGTTTTTCGGCCTGGGAGTCACGGAATGGCATCATTCCAAAAGTTGCCTCTTTTGCCCTGGATGGTAATTGCATCTTCTCACAGAACCCAACCACACCCAACTTCAAAAGTGGGAAGAAGTGGAGAACACTCAAGAGGCTAATTACAGAGCATGAGAGATACATGATAAAGCATTAAAATAAATGAAATAGATGAATTATCAGAGTGCTGCGCTGGAGGCTGAGGAATCATATTTAGTACACTAATCCTAAGTGTTTATTTTGCATTCTTCTGGGCCTTTAAAGATGACAGGCTGTGATCAATTGCTTCCCGTGGAGGCTGCTTTCTTGCCCTCCTGGTTAATTTCTGTTTGATGTTCTTCGCTCTGTGTCAATGTATGAAGTACTGTTGAGATATAGCATGGTGATTAAAATAATTCACCCATCTGCTTATGATTAAAGGCCAAGTTAAATGTAATGACAACTTTATCTAGCAAGCTGGTGATCTTCTAAGAAAGAGGATGGTCCATGATAATTTTGCCAGCAGGTGGTTTTATTCTATTTAGTGGTAAATCAAAATTTCTCCAAATAATGAGGATTTTCATTGGTGATATTGCTGAATAGCTAAAGTGGAAAAAACACAAAAATCAATTTAATTGTATTAACAACAAAAAATCATTGTGGCTAGCTCAAATATTGGGGTGGAAAGTGTTTTTTGACTCAATGGTATTATCTGTTATAAAATGAGAGATTATTGAAAAGTATTGCTAAACTGCAAAAAAAGAAGGAAGAATGATTTAAAAAGGAGAAAACTCTAAAATGCCCACTCGCACCTCCTCCCATACTAAAAACATAAAATCTCCAACTCAAGTCTATTCAGTTAATTTTCCACTTATTCTCAACTATGTATAAAAGCACATATACAAAGATCCATTACGAAATTGGGCTCATTTAACTGCATGTAGCTTTTGAGGATATTTTTACATAATAATACATTATGAATATTGTTGCTATGTTTAAATGGTTTATAAAATATGTCAGACCGTAGAAACAAAAATCAGGCCTCAAATAACTTTCACCCATTCTTCAATGAGCACAATTTGACTAGCTACTAATATGTGTGTGTGTGTGTGTGTGTATCAACATATATAGCTATATAGAGATAAATTGCTATAAAATACATCTGGAAGAATAATGTACATTTTCACAATCAAAATTGACCATCATAAATTTAATACATTTACAAACCAGTAAAAGCTCATAAATATTTTCATTTAATTGAGTTTGCTAAGTCATGAGAACTAACAGCTTTAGATTTTAAATTTATTTTTCTCTTTAAGGCAATTCTTACAAGTACATGTTCTAGAGATAAGGAAGCCAAGCTTGCAAAAACATCAGGAAATAATTTAGTGCAATTCATTAAAAGGATTAGTGTAAGGGTGTTTTCTTTAGAACAGTTAGATTTCAAAGTACTTGTTGTAAAATATTTACACTAAAAATTCTACCTCTATAGTACAATGTATAGAATGGATACTTTATTGACACTAGCTGCAACACTCTAGAGAGCTGACCCTGTATCTCACCTGGGCAGCAAAGTAGAGATGACCCTATTGGCAGACACCCTGAGCCNCCTCCCTCATCTGCCTCATGGTGGTGTGGGTGAGGGAAAGAGACCTTCCTCTGCACTTGGCCCTCTCCACTTGTGGCAGGCCAGCAGAACTGGCCTCGGGGACTCAGGGGGCATGAAAGCCTAAGACCTGGCCCCACCCCTTGCTGCCTGAGGCATTGGGTGAGCTGTCAGGGTAGTGTTGGATAGGTCCTCCCTGGAGTAAGGATGTTGGAGAGCTGGTGGGCTGACCAACTCTGCTTCCACCCAGGTCCAGATCCAGGGCCATGAGTTGGCCCAGCCTAATATCAACCTCATCTATGAACAGCAGGAGCATGTGAAGGGGCCAATTCTGAAGATCCAAAGTTGCAGGATCAACTTTTGCTGTGCACACCTTGGACAGCTATTGTTAGTGATTTTTTTCTTGTCCCCTCCACTTGTTCCCATCTCTGGTCCCCACCGATCTTCTAATTTGTCACCTAGGCAGTTACAGTAAAGAGAGGGTGTCAGCCCCCCGCATGCAGACCTTTCTGGACTACATGAGAGTGGTTTTTTCAGTGAGTGAAACTTGATGACAGGTAATCCTGGTAGTCTCCGTATCCCATCATCCCATGGGACAACAAACATGTTTGGTTGTTTGTTTGTTTTCTCAAGGCAGGCTTTCTCTGACTGTCTGGTTTGTCTGGCTGCTCAGGCTAGCCTTAAACTCAGAGATCTGTCTGTTTCTGCCTCCTGGGTGCTGGAGTTTAAGCCCTCAGCACACCACGCCCATCTCCATCTGTGTTTCCTATTGTAGACTAGTCAGTTAACATCCACATTGTCACAGATGTTCAATAAGGAAGAGTTCATGTTTTGAGCCTCATTATCTCTGAGTGGGCAGAATGTCAGGTCATTTAAGAACCAGGCATCATTAGCGGCCTCTGACCTTTCTTCTGTTTCTTTCATCTACTGTTTACACAAGTGCATGACCCAAAAATAAGTTTTATATTTTTTTGTTGCCAATATGTACTGGTACTGAGAATAAGAGCAAGTTTTCCCATATTCCTAAAGTTTATACTGCACTCGCCCAAGGCTCTATTCAAGAAGCATCGAAGACATTGTCACCAACAAGATGGGTGTTGGTACAAAATCATCACAATGGTTATAGGAAAAAAATGGAAGGCAGAGCAAATAGGCTCATGCTGAGTTGAGGCAATGCTAGATCATCAGAAGTAAGATAAGGACATTCCCAGAGACTTGAGCATATTGCAAAGTTAGTAATATTCAGCAAACCACTAGCCATGAAGCAAAAACACTTCCCCAGAGACAGCCAAGATCCTCCGTGTCCTTTAAGAAAAACTAATAATTTCTATTTTTAAAAAATGGAGCTGAGAATAGTACTTGACTGTCGCTGGTAGCCTCCTGGTCCACACTACAAAACACTGAATTCCAAAGTGAATCCAGCAAGCTTTAAAGACTCTCTCCTGAGGGCAGCCAAACTCACTCCTGTCCAACAACCGTCTCTAAGGCTTCCTTCTTCAGGCAGTCTACGAACCTCATTAAAATGTAAGTGTTCGTGGAACTCAAGGGATATGAAGAACAGTGAGTTGTCAAGCAGGGAGCTGATAACCAATAAAAATAAACTTCCTGTGGGGTGAGGACAAGAGGGACAAGGAGTTGCCTTTCGGAGGAGCAGAGTGACTTGTAACATCCTAGGATCTCCAGGATCCACAGCCTCCCCATCACAGTGCTGTGAAGGGCAATGCACCACATATGCTGTTCCGTGTTCCAAAGCTTGTAACAAACTGGAGCTGTAGCTATTTTTCTTCAGATCAAAGCTACAATGTAATGATTTCATATATAGAGATACAGATGTCGATATATATGAATATATATGCATATCCTCCCTGGTTATCATAAAGTGTTTTGTTTCTGTCCATATACATTCTGGAGGATTTTTGAGTTCGCTGTAATTATCGCTCACCCTGAAAGCTTGGAGAAGGGCAGGCAACATGATCAAACTTGCTTTAGCTTAAACTGAGGCAGATTTAAACCAAAGTCCCCAAAGATGAAAGACTCACATTTATTCCCTTGGTTTCAAAGACCAATAAGTGTTTCATCATTTTTAAATATAAAAGGCAAGGTTAAAAGGACAATAATTTTAAATTGTCAGCAACAATGAATAAACACAAGGGGGTTCTTTAACCAAAACAATTATTTCAACAAGGAATTCAAAACTAAGTGAGTGTCCAATAGGAAAGCAGACCTTCCCCCATTAGGCTTTCGACATGAGAGTCTTGCCTCTGTGCAGGACTGGTTCCCGTGTCCTCCACAGTAGCAACTGCTAACACAGGGATTTTAGAGATAGCAGATCTTAGACCCATAACAGCACTTTTTGGAGTGGAGTTTTTAAATAATGGTGTGTGATGATGTAAAGTCAAAGTCTGGCTAACATCCCGTGCAGAGAAACCATGGGTACACACATATGTTCCACTTACCTCATTTGTACCCCCTTCCCAAAGCCGAGATCCCACCTTCGTCACAGGCACCTAGAAAATGAAAGTTGTTTAAACGTCTAAGGTAAGTCTGAATCTCTTCAATTTGGCAGGGAAATCAAGCTTGCCAAATCTGCCTATCTGAAACCATCTCCAACGAACCAAGACATAATTAGACAATCACATAAAGGCCTATGTGGGCACACAAGGAACCTCTGGCCGCTTGGTAGCTGGCTGTGATTTTGTCCTCCAGTGACAGTGCAGGCTTTCTGTGGTGTCCATCTTAGAGTGAGGGTGTGTGCCGCTGCACCGGAGCAGGGCATGGTGTGTGTCTGAAGATAACTGATAAGGCACACTCATATTCTTTCATCATTTAAAAAAAAGTTTAAAAGGTACTTCAACAAGTTAGTCCTTTTTTTCTTATCTGGAGAACAAAGAGATGTTGAAAGATTTCTCTTCCAAAACTAGGTCAAATGGCGCAGACTGGTGTGGATGGGTTCTCAGATCAACGTGACACCTGAACCTAAGCTTCAAGATTTCAAACACTTTCACAGTGTATCTGTTGTTACACTCAGATAATTAATAAGACAGCCTGCAGAGGCCTACACACAAGATACATAGAGGCAGACAATGAAAGACAAGAATCAACAACAATTGGCCTCAGCCCTCCTGGAGACCAGCCCGGGATTTAGAACTTAGAATCTGAATATAGAGTTTATGCTTCCGAGGCCCTCATGATTAGTCATGGAAGGTGGCCTGTATTTATGTACGTTCTTTAGCCTGTCTTGAATGATGTAAATGTTACATTCCAAGAGATCGTACAGTATAGAAAATGGGAGTTCCACTACAACCTTACCATCCAGGCTGGCTCTGTGGACACGTGACCTATGCAGCGCCTCAGGCCTCACACTGAGAAATGCCTCATGCCTAGCTTAAGATTTCACTGTCACAGCCATGGTATTAGGAATGATTTTTGCTTGGAATTGTGTTTTGTAAATGAAAAGTGATGGGGTAGTGGAGCAAATGTAAGAGGAAAGGAAGCTGGCAGCTAAAGTATACAACTGCAGAAAACAGAGCCCATAGGCAGAGCGAGTCTGTCTCCTCCAAAGGCTGGGCAGACCGCGTGGTCCTCACTAGCATCCAGAGGAAGTCCGGAGAGGGGCGGAATTCCAGGATCTGAATTCTTGCTGGCAACACAGCAGCAGCAGCAGAGTGCTGAGAGTGGTCATGGTTCCCCAAGTGGGAGTCTCTGCCAAGAGCACTATTGGAACCCAGAGTGTAAGACCAAACTTCCCAATCATTCTCCAAACCCAGTCTGAGGTGTTAACAGAAATGCATAGTCTCCCTTATCCGTAGAGAATCGGTTTCAAGATTCCCGGTGGGATCTGAAATCGCAAATGGTACTAAACCCTACTTCTACTACGTTTTTCCTATATGTACATACTTACAATAAAGTTTAATTTACAAATTTGTCCTAAGAGATTGACAACAGTAACTATGATGAGATAGGATAGTTATAACAATACTGTAGTAAAGGTTATGTGATTATGGTCTCCTTACCTCCTGATTGCCACCGAGCGAGTAGTACAAACAGCGTGGACATGATGGATAAAGAAATGACCCGCACCCCAGCTGGGATAGAATGTGATGACACATACTTTCTTTACCCTGCTCAAAATGGTACTTAAAACTTAAGTGCTTTTGGGTTTGGGTTGAGCTCTGTTGGGTTTAAGTGGCTTGATGTAGTGATGAGGGGAGCGGGCCCTGCTTTTCGTCCAGCCCAGCTCCCGCA
>LOEQ01002589.1:195107-211369 GCA_001685075.1 Bramus lutescens
TTATTAACCAATGAAAGTAACACATAGACAGATGACCCTCCTACATCAGCTTGAGTTTGCTGGGGTGATCAATTAGCTTTGTGTTGTGGTGCTCTGGTCTGTTCAATTTTGTTTCAATTCTGAGATCAAACCCAGGGGCCTCACACACATGTGAGGAAAGTATGTGACCTCTTAGCTCTGTCCCTGACCTACGAAATGAGCTCTTTCTCCAACGTCCCATGAACATTTTCAAACCATGGCTGCTCTTGTATAAGTGAATGTGCATTAAGGGAGGGCTACTCTGTGAGCTCCCCAAAGGTCATAGATCAACACAGGAGTTAGCCAGTACCACATAGTATACTTCAACAGTACATACACAAGTGCCAGAAAAGAACATGTGGGCATTACAGCACAAAATAGACCACGCAAGGTACGTCCACTGGGTTAGGGAGTTGTCTCAGCACTGTGGGGCAAACACCCACAGGCTCAGTAACGAAACTGTAGCATTAAGACTATAACATTTGATGGATAAGGATACCATTTTATAATGTATACAAAGGTTCACAAAACTAATTTTCTCATTTTTTCCTTGAAATTAGAGATACAGTTATACATGGATGAGAAAAACATTTGATGATAAATCAACTGTTAATAATTTTCTCTTTCTTGTACAGACTTCCACAGGGCCAGAAAACAACTTTAAAATTCCATTAAATTCATTAACATTTAAAACTAAACTCAGAATTATACAAAATCAATCTATCGTGGAGAATTATCCTTTGAGAAGAACCAGTTACTGATGCGCTGACTTACCTTTTACAGAGATTCATCAGCTTTTATTTGAATATTGTCATAGTAGTTAAATGTTCCTGACATCCAGCAACCATCACTGAAACAAACATTCACATCAAAAGGAACATGTATTGAAACTGAACTGTAGTCCTGCATTTTCCAAGGGCAGCTAATGCTTTTCTCATTCTACAGACTGAAAATGTGATGCTGTGGTTTTGAATGAGTTTGCTGGAGAGCGGCAACACTCTTCTCCTTAAGCTTAACATGATCATACAGGCCCACAATCTTCACACTCAAGAGGCTGGCAGAGGAAAATTGAGAGTTCAAGACTCTCCTATATCATGAGATCCTGTCATCTCAAAAACCAAAAAAAAAATCTTTAGAACACATGTTCATGGGGAGAGTCAGTGTACAAGATATGAAGTCTCCAGAGTACCCTAAGCAAATCCACAGATGGGATAGTAGGAGGACCCACAGAGCACTCAGGCACCCCACCATAGTCTCTTCCCCATGCTGCCTAAACCAAGCATGAAGCAAGATGCACACCTGTGTTCAACCTAAAGAAAGGTTTGATCCCATATAGTCAGAAACACATAGCAGGTCACCTGCTATAGGTTAGTGTCTCTTACATAAAATCCTTAATACAACAAAGTTTTATGGTCAGAGATTTTCAGAACTGAGAATATTTGAATATTTATAATGATGGGACCCTAGTTTAAAATGAAATTCACATATACCTCAGATACATGTGCTATGGAATAATCCTCTTATGCACTGTAAGGATTTGCCATTCGAGTTGGTTTAATAAAATACTGATTGACCAGCTGCTAGGCAGGAAGTATAAGTGGAAAGACCAAACTAAGGATGATGGGAAAGGGAAGGGTGGAGTTAGGAGTCACCAAACAGACACAAAGGGAGCTCTTATAAACATGCCATGATAATAAAGGTACCACCATGTGGCAAAGCACAAATAAGGAATATGGGTTAACTTAAAATGTAAAAGTTAGCTAGTAATAGGCCTGAGCTAACAGCTGAGCATTTATAAGTAAGTAATATTAAGACTCCAATTATCTGGGAGGTGGTCACTGGTTTGGGAACAGTCGGGTGAGAGAAAAATGTCCTTTTACGTAGATGGCTTGAGGTTAATTTTCTGAAACATTTTTAATAGCTCTGTGTGTGAAACAAAGTAATGCTCTGGACTTTCCCGCTTGCAATATTGTATTTGAGCTAAAAGTTTCAGATTTCAGACTTAAGAGTTTTCAGGTCAGGACTACTCAGGCCAGAAGAAGAATAACCTACTTGGGAATTTTCAAAAACAGGCTAAAGTGAATTTTAACAATAAATTGGGCTCTCAAATGACACAGATAAGTCATAGGATGGTCACCAAACATGTAAAGAAGGCCAATATAAGCATCACAACTGTACTAAGGAACATGAAGAAACAACAAAAACAGACCAAAGAAATAAGATTGCGGAATATGTACAAATAATACCCTTGTGAAATGTGAGCATAATCATAGAACACAAAGCTATAAATTCAGTCCAAGAGCCAAAAATAATCAATATACAGAGACCTTGGCTGAAGAGGCACCACACAAACTCCTGTGTGTGCGCACACACGCACATGCACACACACACACACACACACACACAAAACAAAGTCAGAGGGGGCAGCTAGAGAATTTTGCCAAAGAAATCTCAAAAGGAAAAGGAACTAAAACATATGAAAGAAATGTTAGAGGCATCAAAGGTTCCATGAAGGGTACCAGTGGGCACCATGCAAAGCTCCTGAGAGGAGAATCATAACTCCCCGGTAAAAAGCAGCCATTGGGTCCTGGGTAAGACGCATAAGACATATCCATGTCCAAACCCAAATGGAAACACTGCAGAAGCCAAAAGAGTACGCAACAGAAGTGCAGAGTGGAAGCAGATGCTCACCTTCTATAAGAGTGGGATTATGTGCCATATTGGGCTTCTCATCAGTAAACCAGAAAACAGAGAAAAACAGCAATATTATTCTCCTTTCTAGTGAAATGTATTTCAAAAGACTTGGCTTATATAAATGAATATGATAAATTCAAATAATGCAATGCTGTTCAAAACTCTCCGATTTACTCTTGTAGGAAAATGTGTGAGTAGGTGTTTTGTCACTTTCCATTGTTGTAACCAAAAAACTGACAGAAATGGTTCAAGGAAGGATAGGTTGACTCTGACTCATGAGTTTTAATGGTTTAGGCTATGGTCACTTGGACAGCACATCGTAAGTGGCAGGAACAGGCAGCAGAGATGATAACTAACCAGGAAACAAAGACCAAGATAAGAAAAGGCCAGGGATGATGTGCCCTGAAGGACCCTACCCCACCCCGCTACCTACTTCCTCCAACTGTATCCCTTCTCCCATGGTTTCCACAGCCCTCCCAAAATTGCTCCCCAGCAGAAGACCAAGTATTCAAACTATCAGCCTTTAGCAGACCGTTCAGAGTCAGATCATAATGGTGAGTTTCCGTTTGTTTGTGGGAATGCCTGACTTGAACAGCTTAAGGGAAAGGTTTATTTTGACCCATGGGCTTTAGAGATTTCTGGGCACTGTTCCTTGTCTATGTTGCTTCTGACCCTTTGGTGAGGAAGAACGTCATGGTGACAGAAAGTACCCATCTAATGATAGACAGTAGACAGGAAGGCAAGTGAAGAGCAAGGGAGGGGTAGGGAGAGAAGGAGGGAGGAAAAAAGGAGGGGGAAAGAGGGAGAGAGGGAAAAAGAGCAAGATACAGCCCCCAAAGATATGACCAAGCGACTTACCTCCTCCAGTTACATTTCAACCCTTAAGGATTTTAGACCTTTCCATCATAGTACCATCAGCTGATGACCAACCAGTCACTATGTGAGCTTCTTGAGGAGCATTATACATGCAAATCATCACAGATAATGTTTACTAATGTGAACAATGGTACCTCGGTGCAAAAGGTAAAAATTAGCACACTAACCATTCTCGCTTTCTAATTATTAAACAGAGGGGTCTCTGTGTGTGTGTGTGTGTGTGTGTGTGTGTGTGTGTGTGCATGATAAAATATGTATTGATATGAACAGTAGGAATGAAGTAGCTAGGCAGTTTAGGGTGAAAAGATTCCAAAGAAAAGTAGCCCGTTTCTTTCCTGGCTAAAAGCTGAATGTCCTTGTACCTATTGGCAGTTCCAACCTTGCCAGAGGTTGGAGATGCCAGAAGGGAGCTCCGTTTCCTTTCCTTCTAAGCAGCACCCGTTTCCAGGAAGCCATGCTGAGGGTGTGAATAAAACTGCAAGCACTTGGGCACCTGGGATGGCCACTGGACTTTCCAGCTCATTCCCATCCGTGCCTCCATCCAGGAGAGCTTTACTAACTCCAAGACGTTGAGACTCAAAGGGTGTCCTACTCCAGGGATCCCTTCCCCAGGACAAGAGCTACGAGGACTCCTTTCTTTCTTTCAAGGTCCCTCACATAAGATTCTTCCTTCTAAAACTCACCTTCTATGCTCCAAAGATGTCATTCTTCATTCCTCAGATTTGCAGAACAAGAACCTGACAGCCATTTGTGTAGCTTCGGTGGCCACTGCGTTACTAAGACCCTAGCTAGCCTTTTGAGATGAATATAAGATCTAAGAGAGGCTCCATCGTTCCCAGAGATACCTCAATATTTCCCTGTCAGTATGGTAATTTCTAGAGAAATAGCAGGTAAAACATAAAACAAATGTCTCTGAGGAAACACTGTAGGTGCCTTCGCTGGCTTTCCTCACTTTCTTTGCATTTTCTAAAATCCCTGTAAGAAATCTAGGCTACTTTTTAGATTCAGAAAGTATATTTAAAGCGCAGAACAAAGAACCAAATATTGGGAAGAGGAGTTTCTGCTAGTCTTCAAAAGCAAAGATGAACTAAATAAAATTAAAATATTTTGTCATTCTAAGACAGTAAAATTGAAGCGAGCTGTGCATGGGCTGGTACCGGGTGGAGCTCTGGTCTAATGGGGTTTGGAAACATCAACCCTGTTTCCTAATTTGCTTACAGTTGCTATGATAAAAACCACCGACCGAAAAAGCAGCCCACAGGACAGAAGGATTTATTTGGCTTACAGGTTACAGTCCGTTATCACTGGAACTAAAGGTAGGAATCTGGAAACAGGAACTGAAGCAGAGACCATGGAGGAACATTACTTACTGGATTGCTCCGCCAGCATTTTTATATAGTAGTCCTCATCCAGGACCAACTGCACACAGTGGGCTGGCTGGATCCTTCTACATCAATTACCAATCAATAGAATGCCCCCAGACACACCCACAGGTCAATGTCACGCGGGCAGTCCTTCAGTCGACATTCTCCCAGTTATGTGAATGCTTGTGTCAAGTTGACCAAAGCTAAGCACATCCCCTGTAACTGCTTATTATTGTTTTACTTCTTATATTGGTATTATCTATAAGAAAGTGGCTACTTACTAAGGCACAATTCCTTCTGGTCAAGAGAACATAATTCCTGGCCTGAGTTGGGACCTAATATTCCTTTTGGATAAGATCAGTGGCCTGACTAAGGAACCACTAGGAGGAACACAACTTCACCTTAACAGATGCTAACTAGGAGGAATAATTATTCCTTCAGTGAGCTGCTCTGCTTTAAGCCCAGCAGCCCTGAGGTTTGGCTGGGTCTGCCTATCTTGCTGAGCAATTTTCTATTTTCTTTATTTTTTTTTCTTTCTTCCCTTTCTTTCATTCTTTCCTCTCTTTCTTTTCTCTTTCTCTCTTTCTTTCTTTTCGCATTTTGGTTTCATTTTGCTGTTGTTTCCTTATCTTACTTTTGGATGCCCCTCAGGACCTAAGTATATTTTTGCTGATACTTTGGGCTTTCTTGTCCTTTCTCAATGCACCTCCTCCCTATCACGTTGGCTGCTTACCTGCCATGGGACCTTCATGCCAGTATCTCAAATAGTGTAGCTTTTATTCTCTCTCCTCCATTTTCCTCCTCTGGGAAGTTGTTGAGATTTACAGCTTGCCCATTTGTTTGTTGGTTTGTTTTTCTTCTAAACTCTGATAAAATTGTCCTTGAGCTTCTGTTTGAATCCATTATTTAATTATTTTATTAATAAGACCAAGACCAGAGAGGAGCCTGATTTCCTAGGCATCAATTTAATTCCTTATCCATGAGTAGAAATAAATGTTATTTGTGTGTATTACTGGGGCAACAGGTACAAATCAGAACCACAGCAGGCACACCACTGCCTACAACCCTGACCTGCTACAACAGCTATTGGGCACAGAGCTGTCCTTGGCCACAATGCCTAGTATTTCCTTCTAGAGAAATTAAGCATTGTCAAATGTATAGCACAGAAGCATTTCTTAATCCCAGGAGGGGAATAACTAAGAAACAACTAAGAAAATTTAATTATAGAATTTACTGCCAAAGAAGTACTTGCTTTTCTCCAGAAAACAGAGGAGAAAAGTCAAACACTGGATAACCAAGCAAGATGAAACAAGGTGTAAATGCCAAACCGAGAAGCCCAGGGCAAAAGAGGGCAAGTCCCATAAAAGAAAAAAGGGCAAGAATCAAACAGAAATGTGGTGTGATCAACAGCTATCAAGCTGGAAAGGAAATCCCAGAGGAGCTTTTGCAGGATGTAACCTACAAGACAGAATTCCTGGGCTTTGATAAGGACAGTTTTCCCAGTGGCTTCCTCTCCTCTTAGTCATTTTCTGGCAGGGAGGCCTTCTCCTCAGTGGGAATGCAGCAGGCCCTGAAGCAAGTTTCTCTCTGAGCTGAACTGACTCCTAGGGAGTCCCCCAGCTTCGTCTGTGTCACTAAGTGAGAGTCCTCAGTCAACTCTGAGTCTGAGCTTAGTTTCTTCACTGCTAGCTCAGATGCTTTATTAATGAACACTCATACTTAATTAATCTCTTGGTTTGCTCAATGTCTTATTGTTTGCATTTTTAAAGGTAGCAAGTCATTTTAAATTCCTAAGGATCCATCAACTGAAATCAGAGTGTGAATGAAAAGTTTCTGGGTGCCCCCACCCCCAACCCCAGTGCTGGCACCCACTTTATAGATTCCTACAATACAGGGTTAGGAGAACAGAGGAAACACCCAAAGGCTCCAGGACGTTAGGAGTCATCCAACATGACTGAAAAAAACCTGGGACGTGTTCTGAGAACCCCGGTTGTACTCCTGACTGTGACCTGTGTACCCTATCCTCAATCCGCTGGAGTTCTAGTAATCTCATTGGCTTCAAAAGGAGGGGAAGAGCATTCGTGGCTTGTCAGGGCTTGTCAGGACACCGCTGTAAGACTGAAGCTACAATGTCACCAACCTAGACAGAATACTGGCTCATGTAACCACCTCCATTATTCATAGATGCCGAATATGCAAATATAGTTCAAGTTGAGTGCTTGTCAAATCTATTAGCAGCCCCAGAATCAAAACAGCGTTGAAACCAGGCATGGTGGCACACAGCTTTAATCCCAGCAGTCAGAAGGCAAAGGCAGGTGGATCTCTGTGAGTCTGAGGCCAGCTTGGTCTACACAGTGTGAGTTTCAGGTCAGCCAGGGCTGTACAGGGAGACCCCATCAGAGAGAAAGAGCAAAACAAACAAACAAAACTCCTCAGCAGTTCTATAACTCTGTACGACTATTTGCAGAGCAGTAAAATATTTGAATCAACTGCTCTGCCATTTCCTAGTTGAGGTAAAAGAGCGGCATGATATAATCCAAAATGACATAGCTCCCAAGATAATGCCTTCTAGCCTTCTAGGGGTCTTGATTGGGTTCCTTTTCTCTGCTGTTTACAGAATTAAAAGGCAGGGGAAGTCTGGAACATCACAGGCAGCAGCAGAGAAACCCCCAGCCCTGTAAACAGGAGCATAGAGAAATCAGCAGATGAAGAAAGGTCCTCATGGTATGAGGAGCCACAGATGCAATAGAGGGGAGCTAGAAAAGCCAAAGGATCCAATTCCCCCTCATGGGCAGGAACTTTAAAGCCTCTGAAGAGTTGCTCCCCTTATTTCGGGCGGGTCAGGTTGAAGACGGAGGGGATGGTTGATGGGCCCACCAGTCTATCCAGCCTCTATCTTGTTGAGTCAGTCCATCAGCAGGGGGCCCGTTGGTGGGAGACTTTGAGGATGCAGGGTTTTTATATCAAGTCAGGAGGCTGAGGAAGAAGCTGACCCTCCTGGAAATTCTTCATCTTTATCACCCAACCATGGTCCCTTTCCTTGTCTGTCTAACAGGAAGTCACCTTACTCCTACCCCAGCAGGCGTATGCTCTAATTTCCTGTCATTGGCCCTCAAGCAATAGACAAACGTTCTTTCCACAGCTTGTGACTGCCTCACTCTCTGCATTCTTATTCTTTTGGTTACGAATTCTCTTAATTTAGGATGACACCTGGACATTGTGCTGGAACTAGTGTTGCTAGCTGGAAGAAAGCAGGTAGGCCTTCTGGAAAAACATATTTATATTAAACATTCTGGTGTAAGCTATAGTGCTGTTGGCCAAGACTTCAATGTTAGTAGATCAACAATATATATTAAATAATATCAACAAGGTTATATTATTGCCTGGCCAACAGACCCTTGCAAGAAACTGTACTTCTTTAGGAGTAATATCTTAATATTCCCCACTTCAGTAATCAACAAGATTTTTATAGAATATAACATTTGTGGCCTTGATACCCAACAATAGAGCATCAAACTCCAGAATGTGACTTTTAAATTCTTAGACTGTAAGCAGAGGTAACAGTAAAGAAAGGAAAGGATAGGGGAAGATTTTCACTTTAGTGCCCAAACAAAACCACCCTTAAAATATTCTTGCTATTAGTAACTCAGTTATTTTTCAAGGGTGTGGCCTCCTTCCAAACCAAAAGAACTGGGCCTGAGGTGGTGTCTCTAGGACAATTTGTTGAGACTGTAGGTGGCATGCTCCCACTGAAGACAGTGAAGGAAATCCCTTGGAGATCATAAGGAAAATGCAAGAACAGGCCTGACTTCAAACACGCAAAGACACCTCCAAGCCTGGTGAAAACGAGTGGGCCGTTTGACAGTGTTGCAGACATTAGAAGTGGTTGTTCTGTAACGTCACATCTAGACAGCTCTTCATTGGTCATTATCATCCTCCAGTGGACTTAGTCAAAGGTCGTGTGTCAAAACTTCGGAACCTGGAAGACATAGTCTCTCTAATACTAATAGCTGCCTGGTCCTCAGCCTCATCTCCACCTGATTTCTGTTCAGCCTGGGCTGCCTTAACCATGTAAGCCTTGAGACACACAAAATTCCACCTGAAAGTCAGTCCCATATCCCAGAGTCCCTTGCAAGCAATCGCCATTTTGAATAAAAGCACATGTACCATGATGATAGTGTTACACTTTGATCCCTCATCACCGCCCTTTTCCTTCAGTGCCTACAAATGCTCATGTTTATTTATTTAGGATAAGGCTGTTTTCCAGATGTTTCATTTTCCTTACATTAGAAACATGAAAAAATTAATTTTTTCCAAGACTTATCCTTAAAGAAGTGGCCTGAAGGAATGAATTTCTCATCTAGGAGTTTATTTCCTACCACTTTTTAGTGTGCTTGATACGTGTTCCAAAGATAGCAACTGAAACAAACAAAAAAATTGGTTGGTGGTATGAAACCTTTGTTTCATAGAAAGGAATTCTCAATCAGAATTTCTAAAATCTATAGCTCCATCTACTGGCGACCTCCAGTAATGCTGTCTATTTCCCTGTGATAGTATGGCTGCCAATCCATAGGCCCATACCAAACAAGCTCTGTGCGGAAAAACATTGAAGTGCACTTGACAAGAGAGAACTAAAATACTTCTCTGCCAGACAATCAATCACATGTGTTTTTTTTTTTTAAAAAAAAAGCCTTACTTTCTCAGAGGCTTCTCCAGTTACCATGGTTACCCACTGATCTATTTCTCTTGCTTTTTTCCCAAGATTTATAAAACCTTTGGAGAACTTCATAGATGGATACTATCTATATCATTTCCACTCCTCCTTATCCTCACTGTGTCCTCCTCCTGTGTCCTCTCCCCCAAATTCATGATGTCTTCTATAATTATTCTTTCTTTCACACACACACACACACACACACACACACACACACACACACCTGCTTAGCTCATTTAGTGTGGTTTATATGTGTACTTGTTTAGGGAACCCATCAGAGAGCTCATCCCTGCAGGAGACTGATCGACTCTACCCCTCTCATTAGTAACCATTAATTGCCTATGGCTCTTCATCTTGGGATGGGACCTTGTGAGATTTCCCCATCCACACGGCCATGGCTACTGCTATTGGTTTTGTGCATGTCTTGTTGAGCTGACCATATTACTGATATTTCATGGGTGCCGCTTCCGTGTCATATGTAGAAGACACTAGCTCACATCACAGATCCTGATCCCTGGTTTGTGCAATCCTCTGCCACTCCTCTAAGAGGTTTCCTGAGGTCTAAGTATAGAGATTTCACTGCAGATGTATTCATCATTAATTAGGATTGGGCACCCCACAATCAGTTGTTTTCTGCGTTGAAACCAGTTGGGGTTTCCTGCAAACTCTTTGTGGGTGAAAGAAACATCTTTGGTGGGGGGGTGAGAGCTAATACTTGCTGTGGGTGGAAGGACCAAAGCAGAAAGCAGCCAGAGATGACGCTGGTTTGGCAAGGTGCAGTCTTAGGTTCACTTTAAGGGACTATGACCTCGCCAGCCACTGGTAGTTGGTTAGGTTTACAGGACCAAGCATGAACTCCCTCCTTTCAGATAAGCCTTAAGTCCAATGGTTGGTGATATCTTACCACGTGGCAAGCTTTGAAGCTGGGGAAAACTATTGATTGCTTTTCTCCCTTGGCGGATCACATAGCAGCTCAGATACGATGAGAGTCAGTCCTCAGGGAAAGGGCTTCGGGTCAGTTCTAGCTCAGTTGCTCCAGGTCCTGTGTCTAAAGTGTGTGAGCCATAAGGTCTTGCTAAGATCTGGAAGGCAGCCAAGGGCAACAATAATAGCCTCTATTGGTTTGGGGTCTCAACTCTTCCAAGCAGCAACTCAAAGGAAGGTTGGAATGTCTGGTTCTGGGTTGTTGAATGTTCTATGGTGTGTGGGGGGAACTTTATCACCCCAAGCAGCATATCTTCACATACATGTTGTATATATCACATAAGTATATATGGTGTATTTATGTTTACACACATACTTGTAGTATATATGTATTTTAATTAAACATAAAATACTGTTTTCCTATTGCCTTTCCTGGGTTACTTATTCTCCCTCCCTCTCTCTATATGCATACAGCCCTTCCTCTTCCTCCCTAGTTACGCTTCCTCCTGTTTTTCCCACATCCTGTTCTTAGCACCCAGGCCCAGCAATCCCCCCTCAGGGCTCGGTCTCTTCTTGCCCATTGCATCAACTCCATAACCCACTCAATAATCTGCAGTATTAATTTATGCTTGTACTCACTGTCCGTTCTTGTTGATAACTTCGTAGCATGAACTAGTTCCTCAGTTCTACCTAGTTTACCATCATATAAAGCTGAGTTCTGGACACACTCAGTAGCTGTCCTCCATGAGGACAGAGTCAAGGCCCTCCAAGGCCAGTAGCTCTTTGCATATCTTTCACTCAGAGATAAAAAGAGTAAGCAAAGTTCCTGTTCTAATGGAGATTGTGGTATAAATAGCTACAAAACTGAAACAACTCTGTTGCTGTAGCAAGCATCATCAACAGATAACAAGCAAGACGGTTTCCTATATTTATCCATAAAGATCCCCTGAGCTTTCGGGGGACAGTGTGAGCAGGAGTGTCTCATCACCCTGAGGGAGCAAAAATCCGAGCCAAAGTGCCCTGTGAGAGCGGAGTAGAGGTGAGTGAGGGGAAGAAAGGAAATCAGAAAACAGAAACGTAGAAGCCTCCTGTCCGTGGCAGCCGTCTGGAGGTGGCCACAGCTTAAGAGAGGAATTACTTTGAGTCTAGCATCTTGACTGTCTCACATATTTGGAGCTCCTAGGCGTTTCCAGTCTTATTGCTTAAAGTATGTGTGTGAGAGTGTGAGTGTGCACACTTGCGTGTGTGGGGGTGTGTGGGGGTGTGTGATGCCTAACACAGGTAGTTTGAGGACTGTTCAGAGGGCTGTTGAGGTTTTGCTTGGTTTCCAATGCTGGAGTCAAGCCCAGGCTCCATGCACATGAAGCCCTACAGCTTTCTATAAAGCATGTACCCTATCTCTCACATAAGCTCTGTCCCCAGGACCTGCATCACAAAATGTTGATCGTAAAATTAAATTATCCTGGATAGTCATAAGTGACATGAAGAATTTTATCCTGGAAAATGGCTGTAAAGTTACTCAAGAGCAGAGATAAACTTTATCATCAGAGTGGGGAAAGAAATGCTGTCTCCTGAAAGCCCAATTGTGTTCTACTCATTTGAAAAATAATCCTCATTAATATTTTATTTAGAAATTTTTCATGGTTTTTGTAAGTAAAATTTGTGCATAGTTTCCCATTCCAAAACTATCATTAAATGAGTGTTTTGATTAAAATTATGATAACTTCAATAAACGAACATGTGAACATTCCTCTTATTTTATAATTGAGATTATTTATACAATTCATTGAAAGGCTGAAAAAAAAAACCTGCTACAAAACCACTGAGTCTATTGGCTTTTTGAGTGGCCTTTTCTTTCATACATTTGCATAATAATCTATTCAGGTTTTCTACTTCCTTTGTGGTCAGTTTTGGAGGATATTTTGGTAGAATATCATGAGTTTCCACTAGGTTACTGCCAGAGAATTATACAAAGCATATCCTTATCATGGTTTGGCTATATTCTAGATTCATTTATAATTATGTTTCATTTCTTTCTCTTTTTCCTTATTCTTATTCTTGGAAAAAATAGTTTGCTTTGTAAGTTCACCAAGAAGGAACTTATTTTTTTAACCCTGTCTACTTATTTCTGTATTTGCTCTATTTAATATCAGATATTATCTTTATTAACATATTTCCTCCCCTGTAAAGTTTGTTTTTATATTTCTTCTTAGGTTGTGGTTTCAAAAAGCTTCCTCCATCCCTCCCAGAAAGGTGAATCTGCTAGCACTTTCTCCTCTGTCTCCCTGCTCTCAGTCACCAGGCACACACGCAGACCCCTCTTGCCATCCCAGGACATTTCTCGAAGAGTATAGAAGGGGGATCACCATCTTCCTCTCTTCCACAGTCCCTCACTCTTCGAGTGATCCTTTCACTCTCTGGTGGCTTCGGTCATGAAATTTTCTAGCCTCCTGAGACGTTTCCTTCTACCTCAGTCCCTTGTACCTCTTGTCTCATGCTAGGATATGTCATTACTGATGCACGCATTGCCCCTAAACACAGTTCCTTCATTAATGTTCACACCGTCATCATGACCCAAAGAGCAAAGCAGCCAGCCACTGGCTCTTACCGCAACCTCAGTCTTAAAATGGTGATCCTGCCTCCAGGAATCTCAGAATGAGACTGTGTCTGAAAGCTATTTATTACCATCTTATAAGTTTCTCTAGTTCTGAAATTAAAGGCATGCACCACCCAGTTTCCATGGCAAACTAATATGGCTTCTGGGATTAAAGGTGTGTGTTATTATGGCCTGGTATGTAAGGCTGGCCAATGTGACCGTTTTACTCTCTGAATTTCAGGCAAGCTTTATTTATTAAAATAAAAAGGGAATGCCACTGTATTTTCCCATGTTTATAAAATAAAACGGCTATAACTATATAAGAAAACTATATACAATAAGTATAATATTTATATACAATATATAAGGCAATAAATACATCAATTAACAATGATGTATTTAACAACAATGTCTAGTTAATTTGCATATGACAAATTCAGAGAAAATGCTCCATATCTATCCTATCTTAGAGAGTCCAAATCTTGTACCTAATTTACTTTTTATCATAACTTGCATTGCTTTCAACATTTCTCTTGTTTTCGCAGTGTCTACAACTCTCCATAGCTGTCTAGGAAACAGTCAAACTGTAGACTCACTTCTGCCCATTCCACGGCTTATCTTATCTTATCTTATCTTGTCATAAGGGAAATGCCCATTGACAGCGCTCCAATGATCATTTAGCATAGCTGCTCTTTCATAAGCATCAAAACTATCCTTCCTACCCTTGTGATGCCCAACTCCTCCCTAAACCTCATTCTAGCTGATGAGTTCTGTTTTATTGAGAAGATAGACAAAGCAAAAACAAACCTAAACCTTGAGATGGCAGTGGGTTTCATGTCATAATGAGCTCAGTCCAAGCTGAAAGAAAGACTTCCATGAGCAGTACCCCATCTTTTCTTCAATAATCCATGCTCTCTTCTGCATTTCCAGATTATTAGATAATTGTCCTCTGTAGTAGGAAGGCACGTACTTGTTTTCCCAGCCGCCCAGAGTCCCAGAATAATCACACAGAAACTGTATTATTTAAGTCACTGCTTGGCCAATAACTTAGGTGTATTGCTAGCTAACTCTTACATCTAGTATCAACCCATTTTTAGTATTTAATATTTTACCATGAGGCTTGTGGCCTACTGGCAAGGTTCCAGCATTATCTATCTCTGGCAGAGGCTCCATGGCTTCTCCTTGACTCTGCCCCCTTTCTTCTAGCACTCAGTTTAGTTTTCCCTGCCTTGCTCTACTCTACCCTATCACAGGCCTAAGACAGTTTCTTTATTAACCAATGGTATTCACAGCGTACAGAGGGAAATCCTACATTAGCCCTCAGTATAATGGATATCACCAGTGTTGAAGAAAGACTTCCACATTCCCTTCCAACCTCTCCAAATTTCTCTGCTTTTCTTTGCAACAAGAGTTATCAAAGTGCCACTGTTTTTATTGGTTTGCTTGGGTTTTTTTCTCTCATCTCCCACATCCCTGTCCATTCAAATCATGCCTTTTTATGTCTACTCAAATCACTCCTATTCAATGAAGTGACAGTCTATTCCACCCAGGCCCATCTTCATGAGCAGTCACTATAGTTGGTTGCTTTTTCCTTAAAATAGTTCTTTCCTTTCATTTCAAGACCTTCAAGCATATTATGTCTCAATATTTCATGAGCAATGTCTGTGGTACACAAAAATGTAAATTTAATTTTTCTCATTCAATACACAGAGCTGGCTTTTACTTCAGTCCTTGCTTTCTAGTGATAGAAAACACTCCAGTTGTCCCTCACAAAACAGTTGCTTTATCAACCTGCGTCCCTGCTGATCTGCCACTCTTTATTACTAGGTAGGAGAGGGTTCTGGGTTTCCAGGTTCCTAGTTTCTTTCTTCTCTATCTGCACTAGGCATTCTTAAATTCTTTCGTACCCCATGCTTCTTTGGCATCCTAGAGAAGCTGATAGATTCCTTCTTAGAATGGTGTTTTTGAAGGTATATAATAAAATGCAGATAATTGTAAAGAGAACAAATCATTTAAGTGATAGCTATCAAAATAATTGTACAACTTTTCTGATTTGGAATGCTTTTTTCATGTATTACGTTAGAAGATCAAGAGTTAGGGCCAGAAAGACAATTATCACATGTACTCACTCAAAGTAGTTTTTAAACATAAAGCAAAGAAAACCAGCCTACAAATCACAATCTCAGAGAACCTAGACAACAACGAGGACTCTAAGAGACATACATGGATCTAATCTACATGGGAAGTAGAAAAAGACAAGATCTCCTGAGTACATTGGGAGCATGGGGATCTTGGAAGAGGGTTAAAGGGGAGGGAAGAGGCAAGGAGGGGAGCAGAGAAAAATGTAGAACTCAATAAAAATCAATTTAAAAAAAAGAGTTAGGGTCACAGTTTCTGATTTGAAGCCTGCCCCACAGGAGGAAATGTGTGCCTGGTGTTGTATATCTGGCCATGAACCCATGGTTGGGGAGCTCCCAAGACCCAGGAGAAAATCTACTGCAATTATTTTGTGAAATGGATATAGTATCAAACTGCCCTCTAAATCAGCATCTCTGTATCTACAGACCAGAGCAGCTCTCAGATGTCCCTGGAGAAGTTTCTTTGTGCAATGGACAGCAGTTAAAGAAACTCACACTGGTTAAACTGAAAAGAATGAAGTGTCTACAAAGTCTTCAGCCATGAATGGGACATTTCTGTCACTCCCCCTCCCCAAGGTTCAGGGACCATTCTGGAAAAGGGGTCAGCAAGACAGTAGAAATCAGAAATTTTTGTTTTGTTTCTCATTGTGTGCTTTTTCAAGGGATGGGTAGAGGTTTCTGTTTCTTTGCTTGAGACTGAGTGTCACTGTGTATAGCCCTGACTGGCTTGGAGCTAGAGATGTAGACCAGGCTGGTCTCTAACATGCAGAGGTCCAGCTCTTCTGCCTTCCAGTTGCTGTGATTAAATACCAGGTGGTGGTGGCGCACGCCTTTTATCCCAGCACTCAGGAGGCAGAGGCAGGTGGATCTCTGTGAATCTGAGGCCAGCCTGGCCAACAAAGCAAGTTCCAGGACAGCCAAGCCTCCTCTCTTGAAAA
>LOEQ01002589.1:219750-231264 GCA_001685075.1 Bramus lutescens
TAGATAGATAGATAGATAGATAGATAGATAGATAGATAGATTAGATAGATAGACTCTGAGATTCTCAAGGACAAGAATGCCCTTTTAACTACTTTGCCTAAAGAGTCCACACATCATCAACATAAGAATTTGTACTAGAATATTTACTGGCACGTGCTTCAGATAGCAAAAGCTAGGAAACTACTAACATATGTAATGTACAAATGTACAAGATTGGCTGAGTAATTATTGGAAATATATAGCTAGTACATAAAAACAAGAACCACACAGCATAAGAAGGGAGAAAGGGGGACTCGAAGGTTACAGAAGAAAGAAAGAAATTAGCAATCAAAGTTAACAGTGCCCTCATGTTCAAGCCAAAGGGTACTTATTTGTGTCACCTTGTGGCCTACAATGGTCACCAGTACCCATCGTAATAGAGGCGTGGTTATAGGGAATAATTGCTCAACAGGATATTTAATGCTCTGTCCCTCGTGTGAGGAAGAACTGACCTTGAAAGACCTTACTTGTCCAAGGGTCTTTCTGTGATGTGGATATGCTATTAGGAAACAGAGGGAAAGCCCAGCTAATTCAGGCCAACCAGAACACAGAGAAAAAGCAAGGCGCAGCTGCTGAAATCTGGCCTGGGCTTTGCACTGTGTACACTTCCCTGACATGGGATAAGCTCTCTGTATCACAGTCCATGTTATTGGTGACAAAAGTGTTTACGAAGCCAGGCCAGCTGGCTGGCGATCACAATCCAAACTGTACTGAGGAGTGCTCTCTCCTATTCCTTCTTTTCCTTCCTGCCTCAAAAGTCACACCACCACTTTATGCCCCAAACATACATACATACATACATACATACATACATACATACATACATACATACATACATACATATATATATATACACAACCATAACTTGTCAATTAAGAGAAGCATGGACAGCTAAACTCCTAAGGGTGTGAGGCATGAAGACCTTGACCCCTCTGAAATGGGGGAGTAAAACACAAGGCTCCCACATCTGTTTATCCCACATCTGTTTCCTGTTTCCATTGCTTACTCTTTAGCAGTAAACACACTTGGCGGGTGGTGATGTAGCCCACAGAAGAATCTCTAAGAACTAGGACACCATTTCTATAAATCTTCAGAGTCATATTGAAGGGAATTCTGAAACACCGCCTGGCAGGCTTTCCTGCAAAAATCATAACTTCACATGCTTGCAAAAATGCAAGCAGTTTGGTGACAGATCTGTGGTCCCACAACAGCAGAATTAAATAGGAATATTCTTGCTAATTAAGCATCACGCCTCCAGTTATTCTACAGAAATGTGTTTTCCTTTGCTGCTTCTTGGTCATAAACAATCAACCCTGCTTCTAGAAATGTCCAATGTTTCTTCCTTGTCATCTTCATTTCACAACAGATGGTGTGCCAGCATAGATTGGCACCATCTGGAACTTTTCTCAAAACTATGGAGCAATCAGTCACTGGCCACCTGCAGTATCTCTGGAGCCATGAACGTCCCTGCTGCAGCATCAAGACAATTTAGCTGCTGGCCAAACTCACACCACCCTTCAGAACCATCATGGCTGCCAAAAGGTCACCAGATCCGAGGTGGGCCAAGAGCCCTGACCTCACAACCTCCACTGATCTTTCTACAACCTAAACTTTATATCACTTCACCCACGTAGTATTAAGTTTTATTTACTCAGCTTCAAAATTGTCTCATCAAATGGGAAATTAAAATTCAAACACCGAAAAGCTCTCTTCCTTTAAAAGATTGTAGAAGGATGATAGGATGGTCATTGCAAATCAGCTGTGGCTTTGATGAGGTCATTGCTTTCCTTAGGCATCAGTTTTCTAGGCTCTGGGTCACAATAATAACATATATCCTGCACGTGTGTATTGATTAGCTGAGAGGCTTTATACAAAGACCTTTGTCAGAGCCTGTAGTGCAGCAATGAAGGCAAGAAGAGTGACTTACATTTATTGAATACCTACTAAGTACAAACTACTTAAACATAGACATGGATCCTAACCTTAAGAAACACACAGATACTCTGAAAGAATACTGTGCATATGCAAAGAATAACTAAAACCACCTTGTTCCAGATGAGGCAAGCAATACAGAATAAATAATTTCAGAGCAACCAGGAAGGTCCAGGGCAGGTTTCAGAGTACCTGATCTAAGACTTGGGGTTGTCAAGGTCGATCAAACGGGGAAGTTTGGAGACAGGAGTCACCTGGAGGAGTTCGCCTTTCCCCTTCCACCAGGGCCATTTCTAATGCATCCTGGATAAGTCTGCATGAATCTGTTTTGAGATGTAGAGACAGGAGAGACTTCCATTCAGATCTTCATATCTCTGGGAGATACCAGCTTCAAAAGCAAAGCCTCTCATCATTTTCAGAGGTGTTCTCTTCGGTCCTGTAGCTGGGAGTAAAGACATAAAGAAGAGGGTCAGACAGTCGGAGGCAGCGCACTGAGAGCTGCACACCTGTGTTCACCTAGTTCCGCTGGGCCTTTACACCTCTTCCCCGTCATCCAGATACTGAGCCTGGTGATTTCATTGTCTGCCCCCTCCACACTACCATCAATTCGCTTCCCCACAAACACACACACTGTTGCTGTTGAGCTACTGCATCCTAGAAATTGGGATCGGACCAAATGACAGAACCCTTTTCACCTAGTTGTACCAGCAGCATCACGAGTCACCGAGCGTCTCCGTTGACACCTTCTGCCAGGCCACAGGTGTGCTCAAGCCACCTGCCCTACTATCTGGGTTTCAGCCCCACCCCTGAACTCTGGTGCTGTTCTCTCAGCAGCAGAAAGGACTCTTAATTACACCTGAATCTCCTCAACTCCTGGATAAACCCAATGCTCCTCCCAAGAGCCAGCTTATCATGTATCCCTGTCGCTTTTCCCATTTAAACATTCGCTGGATCCTTCCAGGGCACTGGCTCCCTCCTAGGCCTTCATTGTTCTGCTCTTTCTTGAACAATTAAAATATCTATTATTTCAATCTATACAAATATTTTATGTATAAGACATATTTAAGATGTTTGGCAAAAAATGTTTAGAAAACTACAGACAAAAAGGCAATAGAAGTCTCTTTAGACGCTTGTTTCAAAAATGTCAAGAAATCAGTCAAAAAGAGAACCCCATGATCCTTGGCAGTCATCTCATTTCCCCCATCATAGCATTCATCTGAGCCCCTTTCTTTGATAATAGCTCTGGTTTCCCATCAGTGTTCTGCTTTCACGGAACCCAGGAAAAACACGAGCCAGGCTAAGATAATCAGCTTCTCTCTTCCAGAAACTGACTCCTAAAGCAGACATGCTACTGTGGGATAATGCTCTTGTACACTGTAAAGATTTGTCACTTGCGTTGGTTTAATAAAATGCTGATTAGCCAGTAGCCAAGCAGGAAGACTAGGCAGGGTGACCAGGCTAGGAGAATTCTGGGAAGAGGAAAGGCAGAGATGCAGTTGCCAGCCCGATGTAGAGAAAGTAAGATGAGAATGCCTCACTGAGTAAGGTACTAAGCCACATGGCTAAACCTAGACAAGAATTATGGGTTAATTTAAGTTGTAAGAGCCAGTTACTAATAAGCCTGAGCTAATAGGCCAAACAGTTTATAGTTAATATAAGCCTCTGTGTGTTTCTTCGGGACTGAACAGCTGCAGGACTAGAAGGGACAGAAACTTCTGTCACCAACATACAACAATGGAAAAGTATTTGTAGCTAATACACAAGCACCAAGTAGCCCTTATTCCTGATTTCCTTCATCTGGGAGATGCCTTTGATGTGGACCTTCTGATACCCAGATGCTGGTGTTTTCCTCAAGCCTGTCTATGCCCTGCACCACTGCCTCTATTTAAGTCTTTCAAATGTTGTTTTACTGCCATAACCTCAACCCAGAGATATAACCAGCAATTCACATATTGTGCAGGATTTTTTGGGCTTTTTCTTTGGGTGAAGAGAGAAGGGCGGGGGGCATGCATCAAAGGAAAATAGGAAAGTATGTTCTTATGGAGATACCTTTTTTCTAAATATGGATGGAACGGTATAAATAGATTGATAAGTTCCTGTTTATTGAACAAAACATGCTGAATGTCTTATGTAGTCTCCCTCTAAGGGTTCCTTTCCCCTTATTGTGGCTACTTAATATCACCCCGTACTTTACAAATACAGACAGAAACCCACTCCCTGCCATCCAGAAGATCACAGTTCAGTTAAGGGGTCATTCTTTCACACAAATAATAGGAGAAAATCCACGAAAGTATTTTTACCAAACAAGGCTCTAAATGTTCAGAGCAGGAAGCTCTGCAGGCCTGCTTAGGCTTCAGCTGGAGAAGGCAGGAATGGGGGCTCTCAATCCACTGTGCAGGCCTGGCCTAATCAGTCACCTCTCAGCCCCTCCAGCAGCAGCTGTGTTGCCGCCTCTGGCCCTCCTCTAATCTGTCACCACCAGGATATGTGGAACTTGCACCTTCCGAGATGGCCAATGTGCTGAAGAGTGGTGGGAACTCAACTTTGGTCCCGAAGAGCCATCTGGCCCGGGAGGCTATCTCCAGGACAAGGGAGATTTCGGGGAAATCAGCTCACACCTTGTCCTGACACTCAGCTCACAAAGTGCCGGGCTGCTGCCTCGCATCCAGTCAGAGGAGAAAACATCGGGGCCACAAACGTTCGAAGGGTCAGAGAACCAGGAGACAGGAGAGCAAAGATTGCAACTGGAACTGTGTACAAGACAGACACTGGTTACCTCTGCAAAGCTAGTACAGTAACAGAACAGCTCCCATAGACAACCATGTGAACTTTCTGTAAAATTCAAAATGGAACTACCAGACGTTCAGGAAGCCCACTCTTGGCCTTATATCCAAAGGAAATGAAGTCAATATGTTAAGGAGGCTTCTACCCTCTCTCACCCAGTGCAGCAGTGATATGGCGTCAACCTAAGTGTCCATTGTGAATGAATGAATTAATGAAAGAATGAATGAATGAATGAATGAATGCAGAAAATGTAGACTATACATGCATGGATCACCACTCATACTTTAAAAAGAACAAAGTTCTGCCAATTCTGACACTAATAAATTTAAACATCCAAAAGTAGCCAGTCACAAAAAGACAAACGCTATATGACCTTACCTATATTTTGAATATAAAAGAGCTGAATTCGGGCTAGCTAGATGGCTCAACAGAAAAAGGATCTTGCCACAAGCCTGGTGACTTGAGCTTGGTCCCTGGGAGCGACATGGTGAACCAGCTTCTGAACGTTGTCCACTCATCTCCATACTGTGACAGTGTTCCAGTGGTAAGCACACAGACACAGACTCACAGATGATACACACAGACCACACACACACACACACACACACACACACACACACTCTAAATAAGTAAATGTTAAAAAAAAATGAAGAGTTGAATTTAAGAAAACATAGAGTAGAATAGTGGCTGCCCAGAGATGAGAATATTCATTTGGACCAGGGCAGCTGGTTTAAAGATCTTGGACTCCATGCCAGTTTTTTGTATGAACCGTGAAAATCTTAAAAACCACCAGAAAAAAAAAATTTCAGATGACTTTCAATGAGAGCCGCGAAACTGAAATGAGTCCTAGAATGTTCTCTTCCAGAAACAGCTAGATGTAGAGTACCCAATGTGACACCCTGACTCTGGGGCCTAACAAGCCTCCTGGGACTGGAGCCTCAGTGCTAGGGCCCTGCAGTGTTTGAGGAATCTCCGACCTGCAGTAGAGCCTGGGACCTCGGCTGCTGGCACACACCGATCCCCACAGTTATGGAGGCCGCGGGGACTGGGTGAAGTCGCAACAGCTAAAATCTCAGTAGTCTTGGGAACGCTATTCAGATCCCTTTTTGTCATCTGTAGTGTGGGCACAATAATCATCCACCTTCTATGTAGGCTTATCTTGAGGTTCTGTGAGGAGGGGCTCTCAGCACATTCCCTGCAATTGGGTAAAAGCTCAAATATTGTCAATTATCATCAGGTTGCCCAAAAAACTCCAAAATATGCATTGAGGAGGCTGTGCCTCCCTCCTTCCCCAATGCAAATGGCATAAATCAATGCTGACCGAGAGAAGCCTACTGCAATGGCAGAACGTTCTGTGACTGCAGCCACCACACGCCACATGCAGCTACTGAATACTGAACACGTGCTAAGTCTAACTGAGAAAGTGAACTCGTTACCTCCACTCTTATTTCGTCTAAGCTGAAGTAGCCCCGGGTGCCTAAGAGTGACCTTGAGCATCGCACCCAAAAATGACCTAATAAGAGGTGGCAAGGCTTTGAAAGTTCAATAGCAGAGAGGCAAAACCATGGCTCTTTTCCAAGGATAGGGGAAGGACGAAGGAGCCCTCTGCGGGCATTGAACAATTGTACAGGCAAAGACTACGGCTCGAGGAGGCAACTCACCCAGTCCGTGCAGGGCCAGGCTCACAGCCAGCTGCACCCCACGACTGGTTTGGGAAGGACAGTCTCTCTGTTTCCACATGTGGTTAATCTCTTGGGGCCAAGGTGCCTGCTCTTGCTATCAGGCAGATTAACTGTGTATTTATGGCCCTGCCTGCAGAGTCCAAAATCAGCCATAAACAGTTCCAAACAGCACACTCAGATCCTGTGGAGGGCCTGCATTTTCTGTATCCCAGTGAGGAGCGTGCTATAAACTGCTGAAAAGGTTAGGGGGCTGGGAGGAGGGGAAGCCGCGGCAAAGGCCGCTCTCGGTGGGAAGCGAGGCAGAGAGATAAGATGAGCGAAGCTCAGGCTTGAGAACAGACGCCCTCTTAGCTCTGTGCTTGGGACCAAATGAGAAATGGGAGAAGATACAGGGAAAGCAGTGATAAGGGGAGAGGAGGCAGCTGCCAGCGGGAGGGCACTTGAGACTGCTCGGCTTTATCAGCCACAGCTGTAAGTGATGGTTTCAACCTCCAATTTACGTGTCTGCTTGTTTGGGAACTGAAAGGCAAATTAAAAGAAGGGGGAAAAAAAAACTCTTGGCCTCACTGAGGACTTTGTTCCTGAACTAATCTCAAGCAGCTTCCAGATTCGAGCTGAATTTCCCCTAGTTAAGAAATTATCTAAGACAATTATGAAACTCCCCTAGTAAACAAGATGACAGGATGCTGTCACCCACACAGCCTGTGGATGGCATTTGGAGACCAACAGCAGATATTTAAATCCCTCTCTCTTATGTGCCTGGGGGAATTAGAGATGTTTGCCTTAAAAGTGTGTGTATCGTTGACTAAGAAATTCCCCTTTTAGGAGTTTATCCTAAGTGGGGGGAGGGATCCAAGCTGCATCCAAACACAGATACACACAGATGTTAACTCCAGCACTATCAATAGCAAAGGAAACTGTAAATATCTGGGTGGGGTTGGTATGCTCATACAATGAAAGAACTCATATCTTCAGAAGCATTTAATAGCGTGGGGAAATGCATGTTTTCATAGTATTGAATGAAAAAAAGGTGGAACTTGCGATTGTTTCTAGCCTATGGCAGCTTTACTGTAGGCTCAATCTGTGGATGTGCCTGTGTATCAAGGAACAGAAAGATTTCAAGGCATGTTTGGCGGTGAAATCAGAAAGTGCTTTTACCTCGCTCTTTTGTACTTTACTGAAATTTAAGTCTCAGTCTGAAACACCCCAGATCCTGCAGCTGCCCATCAGCCAGGGGAATGGAAAGGACCAGGCACACAGCTCAGGATGCTTCTCTGGCCTGCCTGGCCTGAGTTCTCTCTTTTCTGGCATAGTGAAGGCAGCTGTTCGTTTCGTTTACAGCTTCCTGGTAAATCTAAAGTCACTCCAGGAATCCCAAAAAGTTTTCCTCAACATTCCTCAACGTATTTTATTTTCCCCACATGTACAAGAAGAAATGGGCTTTCCCAATGTGTTTATGTGCTGGCTAAGAGGGGAATATTTCTGGTCATACAATTAGCGTCTTACAGACATTCTGTTTTAATCCCCAATTCCCACTAGTCATAACTAGCCCATGGCCCTGCTCTGAGACCTTTTTGCTTTTTAATTTTGAGGGAGAAATCTGGAGAATGTGGATTCCTTAATCTCAGAGAGTCTACATGGATCAATTCTATACCTCCAGCTTCTGAAATGATGTTAGGAACATAAATAATAAATACTAGATAAATAACAGTCAGTGGATATGAGAGACAAGAAAGCAGAGTGAGAGACAGACTTCTCTTTGTCAGTATTCAGCAAAATGCACGAGCAGTTAGGGAAATGACTGGGACAAACCCTACATGCTGGAACCCCAAATAAACTGTTTTAAAACAGCTGCCAGGGCTCAGCCAACAACACAATGACCCCAGGACAGACAGAAAAACTAACCCCCTTAAGTTACTTCACTTAGGAAATTGATTCATCACGGGGTTAATAATCATAGTCTTATCTGAGTCAGTCTCTCTTCTCTACCTGGCCTCCCCAGTGTGTGAAAAACCAAGTTTTATTTCCCATCACTATCTGCAACAGTCTCCCGTTCCACATGTTTTTTCCACACGCCAGTAAGAGGCACTTGCTGCTCCCTGAGTGTGGGAACATTCTGAGAATTCTCTAATCGGGAGATTTGAAAGTGATAAACTGCCAGCTCTCTACCCAATCTGCTGGGAGGGCTCCACAATGAGGCTTTCAGACATGCTGGCCAAATCACAGCCATGGAGGGAAGCCTCCAGGGACTCTACAGACAGACCTAGTCATTGGGCAAGCTCTAGTGAGTGATCCAAGTAAAGTCACACAGCATTGCGGGATACTCATACACTGTGTGAAGGTGTATTGCCATGACTGGTATAACAAAAAACCGAACCGTCAGTAGCTAGGCAGGAGATATAAGCAGAATTTTCAGGGAGATATAGGAAGGGGAGAAATCTAGGCACAAAGGAGACACCAGGAGACACGGAGAGGAAACAGTAGGGGCAATATGGAAGAGAGGTAACAACATAAAATAGAACATAGACTAATACAAATGGATTAATTTGGGTTATAAGAGCTAGTTAGGAACAAGCCTAAGCTATAGGCTGAACTCTCATAATTAATAAGAAGTCTCTGTGTCATTATTTGTGAGTTGGCAACCCAAAAAACTTCCAACTAAAACACAAGGCAAAGCAAGGGCTCTGCAGAGCCCAGCGTACTGACACATATTCTAAGATCCAAAACAACTGATGCTGTTTGAGGCCATGACATTCTGATGTAGCTTGTGCTGACATAGAAACCTGGACACTGCTGATCAGATCGCTGTGCTCCACCTTGAGAGCTCTTTAATTCTCCTTGGCAGTGTGGAAGAACAACTCATTGGAGACATTAGCTTCTTTTATGGGCTTTTTAGGGAAAGAAATCAGTGGTATCTTCTCCACAAAAATCTCTATCCTCCACTTAACCCCAAAATAAAGGAGTGATATGTAACAGCCAATCAAAGTTTTACTCTTGACGGCCTAGGAGTAGCTCTTGTCTATAGAATAAAGAGGTTTCTGTTTCCCTCCAACCTTAGAGATGGCATAGCCCTGGCTGCTATCTAACCACCGCACAGACAGTCCATGGAAAGCAAGCTGTCCTGATGTCACAGACAGCTCAGATCTACAAGGGGCCATCATAATAGGTGGTGGCTGATGTTACAGGCCCAGGTCTGAGTATTCTTATGCAACAACAGCTAATGGCTCTTAACAGCCTAAATGAAATTAACCAGTTACACCTGGGCCAGTTGTAGGGCGCAGAAGAAGGTGGTAAAAAGTCACTGGGAGAATAAGGTGTGACACCCCCTTGGCATCTGTAGGACCCACAGCAGTAACTCCAGAGCAGAAAAGTAGTGACTCTCCAATATCTCAAAGTTTGGACTCCCAAGCATTTCTGTCTTTTAGTCACATTGTACTTGGTTTACGCATTTTTTTCCTGCAAATTCTTGTACAGCTCAAAATTCCATGTTCTATGTAGAAGGGAAATTAGAGGAAGAACTACAATTTACTTGCCTAGTTGTTACTAACTCCTTGAAAAATAAAAACAAATTTAAGAAGGATGATTTGACCTTTGACGCTTAAGTCTTCAGGATTAGATTACATATGATCTCCAAGGAGCTTCTTTGTGTCTTTAAAGAATCCAGCAAAGGACGGGCAGTGGTGGTGCACACCGTTAATCCCAGAAGTCAGGAGACAGAGACAGGCAGATCTTTGTGAGTTTGAGGCCAGCCTGGTCCACAAGAGTGAGTTCCAGGGTGGCCAGGGCTGTTACATAGAGAAAATATGTCTTGAAAAATAAAAAATCCAATATATCCAAGGGAAGATTCCACACAACCCACATCAACAAACACTGTTGCCATTGCCCAGCATCATTTTCCTAATAAAGCTATAACTTCCAGGCATTTCTCATCAGAAACTGTTATCTGCCCCTCTACACTGGAGTATTCAAAACATATTGGCAGTGGCCTATATTTTCATGGGTTAAGTAATTACTAATATCCTAATTTTACTCAGCAAAATTATAATAACAAATCAAAGTTTCTATTAGCTGAGTTTTTAAAATTATGATCCAAGCAGTACATACATGCACATGCATACATACACATGCATGCCTTGCATCTGCATCTGTGTGTGCATATGCACATATACAGTATTAATTTATTGTTCTTGCAGTCAGTGGCAACACTTTCAAACTCTACTTATACAAAAATATATTTCCTTGGGGTCTCCTCTTCTTCCTTGCAATGCTGGGGCTTGAACCCAAGCGTCAAGAATAGTAGGCAAGCTTTCTATGATTGACAACTCACATGAGCTAGCAGAGGAGTCCCTTTTCTGTCAGTTAAAGAGTTAACAGACAGGAAGACCTCTCAGAGCAATGTGGAAGTGAAGTTCATTGCCAGATGGTACAGAACTCTTGGGTTCCCCAGAACTCGAAAACACTAGGGAGACCTGAGGTTTTCATTTTGATTCAAGTGACCTTCTTGGTGAATCCCCCTACTCTCCCATTGGACCTAAGGTATCTTTTTGGTGCAGGGCTCGGGTATCTGTTTCTGTCCAGGAGCACAGGAGCAATTTTTATAGTATAGAAACATTTGGTTGTCTGGGGTCAGTGAGCCACCCACCTTTGCTTTCCTTTATGTGACCTAAGGAAGATCACCTCAGGTGATGGGCACTGACCTACCTCAGAGAAACAGAAACTCCCTGCAGAGGACAAAGTCACAAGGAAACAGAAACGTACTGCCAACTGCTGGGAGCAAAGAGCTGTTAAAAACCCTCCGAGTTGGGTTGCGTTCCCCCTGGTCCTGCGCCACTGGTTCCCCATCTCACGACAGAGCTAAGCCCCGTGCCCCTCTGAACTATTTGGAAAAAAACTCTTTCCTTCACCATCCTCTTTCCCCAGAACCTCCTCACTCAGAGTCCACCTTTAGAAAGCCATACTAAAATGCTCTTTGGACACCTGGGATCCCTGATGAATATCTTGCATATCACCATAGAACCTTCAGCTGGCGATGGATGGAGAAAGAGACAGAGACCCCCATTGGAGCACTGGACTGAGC
>LOEQ01002589.1:239432-271833 GCA_001685075.1 Bramus lutescens
TATTAACCAATGAAAGTAACACATAGACAGATGACCCTCCTACATCACCCAAGATCTCAGCCTGCCTGGCCTACAGATGCTAACTAGCTAGACTAGCAGGAATTAGAAGTGGCGGGGTTGCCTGGGAGTCTCCATCAACTAGTAATGTGGAAAGGAATTAAGAAAGAAACTGAAAGTAATTTTTTCACCACCACAGCATATACACACACCTGCATATGATTTCACACATATGTGCTTGCACCCACACATATACAAACATGCAAGCATACACTGCACACATACACACCTAAAAAGGAACTTTGTGGTCAAAACTAGAAACTTTCCAGCAGTTCAACATAGCATACAGATGTTGCATTAGGAAATATTTTCACACTAGCCCAGAGAGGAGTATAATAAAGGTTTATTTATAAGGAGGTAAACTCACAGAATTGATAGCAATCTGCAATCTTCTGTATGCGCTGGGAACCAGAACTGAATCCATCAGCCAAAGGGCTCATGCATGCCCCTACATCTGCACGTATAGTACACAAGACCATGCCCAAAGTGGGCTAGCATCCCAAAGGCCATTGGCTGAAGGAATTCCCACAGCATACAGAGACCTGTCACTCCAATCTGTCATATGCATTGGAGAGATTTTGGTAAGGCACTTTGCCTTTTCTATTGGTGCATATCATTAGTACACAGTGATGAGTTTCATGAAGGTGGTTTCTTTCTGATTATCGTTCTAACCTCGTCACCTTCCTCTCATTTTCTCCCTTCATTTCTTCCCTCTCTTTCAGGCTTCTGCTGGTCATGTTTCTCCACCTATCTCCCTTCTCCTCTTAGGTCACATGCATACATTAGTAAGACACCGTGTGTGTGCCACACATCAGCATGCTCACATGGATCATTTGATAGCACATGTGTTTGTAGAACAGTGAATGAAGTCAGCATTCACTGTGTGTTCCGCCCATCACTGCAAACACTGCCCAAACATTGCTGCCACAAGACGGATTTAGTGTCTATGTTATGGACTGAATTTTAAATGTCCTCACAGGCTCATGTGTCGAGAGCTGGTTCGCCAGCAGATGAGCTGGGCAAGTGATGATCTACAGGGCTCTGACGTAAACAAACGGATCAACTCCTTGATGGATTATGACAGCGTTATTGGGAGGTGGCGAAGAGCAGGATGAGAGGCCTAACGGAAGGAAGCCGGTCACAGATGGGTTCTATTTTGCCCTGGTCCCTTCCTGCATTCCCCTCTCTCTTTTCCTTTGCTTATTGTCCACCTTGAGTCCAACCTCCTCCTCCCCTTAAAGTTCATACAGCCAATACTCTGCTTCACTGTGGTCTCAGACTGGATGCCACAAATGACTGTGAGCCAAAATACCTGAAACCCTGAGCCAAAATTCATACAATTCCCTAAGTGGATTCTTCAATTATTTGATGATATCAGTGAGAAAACTGATTCAAAAGTCTGAATCCCACATGCAGCTTTAAGTACTTTATCTTTATTTATTGGCTTATTTAACATATGTCTTGTATGCTTATGCCTGTGTGGGGGTCAGAACATGACTTGAAGGCTGGGTTCTTTCTTTCTACCATGTGGGCTGTGGCACTGAACCTCAATCACAGGCTTGATTGCAGGCACCGTTACCCACTGGGCCACCCTTCCTCCAGGGCCCACACAAGGCTTTGTGATTTAGAGGCAGAAATCTCCTTTTCTTTTTTTTTCTTTTTTTTTTTTCTTGGCCTTAAATAAGCCACAGGGCTTGTCACACAGCAAGGAATAACTCAAATTCGGCTTTTATTTTCAAGTTTGGTGACCAATCTTCAGTGGTTTGTTTTGTGTGTGTGTGCTTTTTTCTCCCCTCTAAATATGTTTCTTTCCATTCCTTTTAAAGCTGTGCAACTGACTATTCCAAGGGCAATTCAGTAGATGCAAGATCTGGTAAAGAAATGATCCTTCAAGTGTGGCGTTGAGAGAAGGAGGTGGGGACACACTGATTTGTATTTAGACACCTTGAAGAACCGACTTCCTCTTCCCACACACAGAGTCCCAGAAAATCCACTGGAGCAGGAGGAGCACAGACTGTACCCCCATCGGGTTCTCTTAAAGTGTACCTCAGCCTGGGCACCAGCCAGGAAGAAACTACAAAACCGAATCAAGCTTTACAGCCAGGAGGTAAAAAAGCAAATCTCTTGGGACTGAATCAGCACACAGCAGGTTACAGAAGAGAGAAAAAGAAAAAAGCCAGGCGAGTTGTCTTCAGTCCCCAGCCAAGCAAACAAACGGATTTTGCTGTGGTTCTAGAACAGTTCGCTCTCTGCTGAGAGGAAGAGTCGTCTCGTGTTCACAGATCTGTGTATGGCGAGTGTGCAACTTCGTGCGCTCAGCTACTCCTTTAGTTGTTTAATTTCTGTTTGCTTTTAACTCAAAAACGTTTGAAACTTAGCTAAACCCTCATTAGCTAGATATGCCAACCCGGCGGCAAGGCCCAGTGTCCCTCTAGAAGCATCTTCATTTCTGATGTCTGAGCCTTAGGCTCCTGCCACCCAGCCAGTGCTATTCGATCCCATAAAGACAGCACCCACAGCTGAATTTGAGTCCAGACGTCTTATTTTGGGGAGTGACTAAAAATACCGTCCCACCTAATTTTAGCATGGAGAATAAACATTATCTGTGTGTTTCTTTGCCTCCCGAGAGATTGTTTTTAGTCACAGAATTGAACAGCCCTCCTCCCGCCATGGATTATTTTTAAAATGTGGGCTTGAGAATAGCCCACATGCAGAATGTGGAAGGCCTGACTGCCCCCAGAACTGGAAATACACTGTTCAGAATCAAAACTGAATGCCCAAAAAGCTCAATCGACAAGAGTCAGAGCCAAGACACCTAGCACAGTCCTGTTGAACGCTCACCACTTGCCAACACCACGCAGAATGTCAGTGATTGTGGTTGCAATGAGTGTCTCTAGTCTGTCTACACACTGAACTGCATGAGAAGTTGTAGTGGCAACTGCGGATGAAGGGGGAGATGGACTGACAGAGCGGAGCCTTCTTTAATGTGGTCAGCCGAGGCATTCAGAGTTGAAACCCATACCCATCCCAAAGCTCTTTACACTGATGGGTCAGCCTGTGTCAAACACTACTCCTGATGATACAGAAAGAATGTTCACCACGCCTTGATCTCAGAGGGGCACTGTCACTTCAGAGAGCCCTGCTTTGGACCTTATCCAGCTGCAATCAGCTGTGCTCACTCACTCCCCATACCACCAATCCTCTATTAGAGGCTGACGTGGGTTTTCCCAAAATTCGTCTATTGAAGTCTTCACCCCCAGGACCTCAGAATGTGCTCTGATTTGGGCGCAAGACTTTGAAGATGTAACTAAGTTAAGATGAGGTCATTAGCTTGGACCAGTTGGGTATGACTGGTATCCTTGCTAAAAGGATCAATTATGACACAGACAGGCACAGAGGGAGAAGAGAATGCCTTATGAAGACAGAAGCAGAGATCTGGATGATGTGTCCACAAACCAGTAAATACCAACGTTTATTGACAAAATACCGGAAGCTAGGAAAGAGGCTTGGATACACTCTTCCTGTGCTATCAGAAGAAATTAACTTTGCTAAGCCTTGAGTCTTGGACTTCTGTCTTCCAGAACAGAGAGATGATGAGCTTCTGTTCTTAAAGACACTCAGCACATGGCAGTTTATTACAACAACATTAATATACTGATACACCCTCCTTGTAGACCCCATCTCATTAGCCAAAGCCAGAATTCCTTGAGCCTCCTCCCTGCAGAGAGCAGAATCTGCTGAGAACAGAGCTGAGGGCATCTGTTTGTATGGCATGAATATATCCCAACTCACATAGCAGAGCACCTCCTCCAAGTACAGGAGTGAATTAAAAGATGAAAAGAGACAGGAAAGGAGCTAAGACCCGAGCTGAATTCAAGCCCCATAACCCTTATTTAAAAAAAAAAAAGCCAACATGGTAGCATACTCTCATAATCCCCGCACTGGGGAGGCAGAGACAGGAGGATTTCTGGGCCTCACTCAAGAGTCAGTCTAGCCCACTTGGGAAGCTCTGGGGCAAGTGAGACCATGTCTAAAGAAGAAAAGGGGAGTGAATAACTTGAAGAATGACACCCAAGGCTGCCCCCTGGCCTCCATTGCACACATATACACATGCACACCAACATGTATATGCACACACACACAGAATTCCAAATCTGGATCTTGCCTCCCAGATAAGGAGCAATACCTCTGGTAAGATGAAGGACTAAATAATACTTTTTGGCACCTGGTTTCTAGCTTTAAATTGGTTTTGCATCCCCAAGCCTCCTTTTGTACTCTGACATTCAACTGACCTGTTGCCTCCATACAAAGATGCCAGGGTCCATTACTTGACCTGAAACAGACCTTGACCCAGCATCAGCCTTATACGTGGAAAGGCAGCCACTGTATGCCACTGTTCTGTCTGCCTAATGAAAAACAAATTGGGGAAGGGAGCATTGAAAATAAAATGTGAGGGAAAAAAAACTTTAACCAAAAGTTTTCCCTAGAGGTGATCACTTTCTAAGAATATGCAAACCCTCAAGAAGAAGAAAGGCGTGGGGAAGGTCCATCTTGAAACACAAGGCCACTCAGTTATCCTGAATTCCTTGACTATGGTTTCCTCAGAACTGCATGAATACACACCCGAGAGCACTTGTCCTCTGGGTTGTAGGACAGCAGCTGGCTCTCAGAAGGTCTCCATCAAGAGAAACTCATGGAAAGCGAAGCCAGCGGAAGTCACCGAACATCACCTGACACTGTGGCCCGAGACCCTGTCCTTAGGAGGAAATGAATTATCTGAGGCACAAACTATATGCGCAGTCATGCCAGCTGGCTCAATCTCCATGGACAGAACATGGTCTCAGGGGATCTACAACTGAAACAGAAACCCTGCCGAGTTGGTTTGGGATTTGGGTTTTAATGGGGACTATTTAGAAAGATCTAGAAGTCAAGATGTTAAAGTCAGTGGTTACACTGGGTCGTGACGTGATCCCAGTGCTACCCACAAAGGGAAAACTGCACCTGAGTGTAAGCTTGATGTTCTCCTTTCTCCTCCTTCCTCCTTTCTTGTGAATCATGTTCATAGTTAGAAAGAAGTAATGGAGAATGTCCTATATACAGTACAAACGCAAAACCAGCTTTCTAAAAATGCCCAGAACTTGTTAGAGAGACTACAATTAGTGTTGCAAAGAGAACCCTAGTTCTGTTCACACAAGTATAAAAGTATCCATTTTCTAGGGGGAAAAAGTATATGAAGTAAGTAGATGCTGGGGTCCCAAGTCTTTTACTTATTTTGTTTATTTATTTTGCATCATTTGGGCGGAAGTAGCTATTTAAAAACTTAAGGAAAACTTATTTTCTGGCCGTGTGTTTGACCTATAAACAATCTGTTCAATTGCCTTCAAAGCAGGAAATGGTTAATAAAATGAAAGGGGGGAAAGGCAGAACAGTTCATAAAAGTGGGCAGCAGACTCCAACACCTCATATTCTCACTGCTTTCCCTTATAAAATAGTAGAAAAAGCACCATAAAATCAATATTAACTTATTTAAGGAGCTGTAAAAGACTTCTCTGGTCATTTGGTCCACCTACGAAAATCATCTCAGCTTTTCAGTCCTCGGCCAACACTTTGAGCTCTATCTACTGTGGCTCTATCAGGGCTAGGCAATAAACAAGAGCTGTTGCTACTGAGCCTGGTGGGGGAGGAGCATTTCCAAGCAGACATGCCAAGTTTTGCCATGGGACTCTGTCAACATCACGAAAAACTATTCTGCATTCATACAAATGCACAGTGGGATAGCGATCAAGTATGCATGCCTCTTCCTGAAATACCACATGTTGTGCACCCAAATGCAGTGAGTAGACACTCACATCTAACATTTCTCTTGAACTTTGGCTTGATGTTTTAGAAGAGTCAATCACAGATCCCTCACATGACACATGTCTGTGATTGCCTAGTGTTTCTGCTTTATTTTTGTTTGGGAAGGACTTCACAGCTTCTCTTGGCCAGCTAGGATTACTAACACTTTAATTGAACTGGTCACAGTCCCCCACTCCACAGACCAAGTTGTCCTGGTCAGGCTTTACCATCAACAACAGCTCTGCTTTCCCTTAGCATGGGCTCTGAAGTTGGTAACGACCCATGGTGCTTCTCTCCACCTTGCCTGCCAGGCTACCCATTCATTTCTTCCTCTGCTGGACAATTTCTCAACCTTTGACCCTCTGCACAACACAATAGCTTGTCATCAGTGGTTTCATTTTGTACTTTTATAATGTTGCCATAACTTTTCTTTAAACAGTTAATTCTTGGATTGGTTTTGCAATACTTTTTCTTTTCCTTTTAAATTTATTTATTGAGAGGGATCAGGTTCATGCATGACAAGGTGTCCCTGTAGAAGGCAGAGAACAACTTGCAAGAGTGAATTGTCTTTCGTCTCCTTCCACAATGCAGGACCCAGGCATCAAACTCAGGCTATCAGACTGAGCAGCAAGCACCCTTACCTCCTGAACCCTCTCACCAGCCCTCAAATGGTTATCTTCTGTCTGAAGAGTATTATATATTATTCAAATTTGATCCCTGCTCCTCTATTTGGAGCAGATTTTTCTGGGAAACTGTCCCAGTTTCATCATCATTGCAGTGATGAAACACCATAACCAAAAGTAAGTTGGGGAGGAACGAGGCTTTTTGTGCTTTTGTTGTTGTTTGTTTGTTTGTTTGTTTTGGGTTTACATTTCCACATCATAGTCCATCACTGAAAGAAGTCAGGGCAAGAACTCAAACATGACAGGAACCTGGAGACAGGAGCTGGTGCAGATCCATCCCATGGAGGGGTGCTGCTTACCGACTTGCTCCTCGTGGCTTGCTCAGCCTGCTTTCTTATAAAACCCAGGACCATCATCCCAGGCATGACCCCACCCACAATGGGCTGGGCCCTCCCACATTGATCACTAATTAAGACTAAGACACAGAGCCAGACCTCATGGAGGCATTTTCTCAACTGAAGCACCCTCCCCCAATGACTCTAACTTATGTCAATAAAGTTGACATAAGACTAGGCAGCTCACTATGAAATCTAGTCTCCAATGGGGAGCCTTTCAGGTCAGATCCAGCTTAAATCCTCCGAGTCCTGTGTCGGCATTACATGGCGTCTTAAGTAATAGGAGTTTATCTTCCAGCATCAGGAAGTCTGCTGTGAGGTTGTGTCTCCTAGAAAAGACAAGAAAGCGTGTCTGCTCTCCTGCAGAACCCAGGANCAGAGCCAGACCTCATGGAGGCATTTTCTCAACTGAAGCACCCTCCCCCAATGACTCTAACTTATGTCAATAAAGTTGACATAAGACTAGGCAGCTCACTATGAAATCTAGTCTCCAATGGGGAGCCTTTCAGGTCAGATCCAGCTTAAATCCTCCGAGTCCTGTGTCGGCATTACATGGCGTCTTAAGTAATAGGAGTTTATCTTCCAGCATCAGGAAGTCTGCTGTGAGGTTGTGTCTCCTAGAAAAGACAAGAAAGCGTGTCTGCTCTCCTGCAGAACCCAGGATCACCAGCCCAGGGACTGATGTGCTTACAGCGGGCCAGGCCCTCCCGCCTCAATTGCTAATTAAGGAAAAACCTCACAGGCTTGACTACAGCCAATCTTACGGAGATGCTCTCTCAGCTGAGGCTCCTTCCTCTCTGATGACTACTGTAGCTTGTGTTCAAGTTGACACAAAACTAATGACCACAGAAACCATTACAGATGAAATAACTGCTCCAGCCTCCTGCTATATCGGCACTTGTAATTAAAGCTCCAGTTTGGTGGGGTTGTTCATGTGCCATTTGTCTTACTCTTCCAAATTTGTATTTAGTTTATTTCTCCTAAATCATAGAGGGGGGAGGACCTCATGAACGGTATTGGCCAGGTTTTATGTAAATTTGATACAGGTTAAAGTCATTTGAGAAGAGGGACCCCCCATTTGAGAAAATGGGCCCACTAGATTGGCCCACAGGGAAGTCTGTGGGGCATTTTCTTAATTAGTGGTTGATTCAGGAGGTTCCATCCCACTGGGGACAGGGGGTACTGGGGGTCAGAAGAAAACAAGCCAATAAAGATCAAGCCAGTAGGTAGCACCCCTCCATGGTTTCTGCTTCGTTCCTGCTTTAGGGTTCCTGCCTGAGTTCTCGCCCTGACTTCCCTCAGTGATGAACCTGGAAGTTAAGATGCAACAAACCCTGTCCTCCCCAAGGTAGTCATGAAGTGTTTGCATAGCAATAGAAACCCCGACTAAGACACGGGACTAGAGACAATGGCCATGTGAGCATCACTTGTCAGCTAACAACCTCTTTATTCCTGAATAGCTCACACTGCCTAGAAAGCTACTGCACACATGAGTAGCTGCTACCCGGAGAAGTCAGAAAGAGATGGCTTATGCTGCAATTTTAAAAAAAAATCAAAAATTTCACGCAACAAAAATACAACGTAAGTCCAGAAGACTCCTCTAAGCAACAGTACTTAGGAAATCTACATTTCTTTATCAGGCATGATTACTAAAACATAAAACTGTGTTCATGTTCAGAAAGATGAAGGAGAAAATAAAGAGCATTTCAAGAGGGCTGAAAGCAACATATGTCTCTTGTTTACATTCCTCTTTGATTGACCATCCGGATTACCTGGTCTGGTCTAATTACAGTAAACCTGGGAGCACACCAGAGCGGACAAGACAGCTGGATGTTTGCAAGCCTAGTAACATTTAGTGTGTATATCCACTTTTAAAATAGGACAAAAAAAGAAAGAAAAAGAGAGAAAGGAAAGAAAGAGGAAAGAAGGAAAAAGGATGAAATTTAGTTTGCTAACTTTTCACAGAGAAATAAATTCAAGACGTTTTCACTGTATGAAATGATTTTGTTATTGAAACCATCAATGAGAATGCATTCATTCTCAAGCTGAACTATGTTCCTCCCCCAAACCCTTTCTGTCGGCCCAGAATCTGAAGAGACCGCGTCTCTTAGCAAAGCCAGACGAGCCTTCTAACTCAATGTCTTCTCCATGCTGTGTCTCCAAGCTTCTTCCCGAAAGAGCATTGTCCCAAAGGAATGAGACACTCGGGATCCCCTAAATACACTTGATTTTAAGATTCCGTAAACTCACTTAAGGCTTTCTCAGCGTTTGCTCTGTCATTTCCTGATGACAACAACTTTCATCGGGCTTTTAGGAAGTGACCCCTGAGGGTTCCTCTTCCTGGTTCACCACCAGTGCTGTTGCCTTCCATGCTGAGAATCCTTGACTCCTCTGTGTCAGGAACGCCTCACAATGCAAAGGGCTCCCCTCTGGAGTGCAAACAAATTACACCAAAAACTGAAACAATATTATTTTCTGGTCAAATCTGGGGGATCACAAAAACTAGACACATTTGTTTCAGGACCTCAAACCCTTTTCAGAAAAGCAGAACAATTGCTAATGTGTATTATGTGCTAAGAAATATGGTCAGGAAACAATGATAGAAGAATCATTATGATCTGCATTTTATAGAAGAAACGGCTGAGGTTTTAGAAAGTGAGGAGCTTGTCCAAAGTGAAAAGGCTGATAGACAGTCATATGTCACCATCTCAGGATCGACTGTTACTTCTAATGCCACCATCCTGGGAATCCCGTCCTTAGCTGAAACCTTCAAGTTGAGCATTTTAAGAAGAACTCATCCTCATGACAACATTAACCTACTTTTTTTTAAATAAAAAGGTCAAAATGAAAGCTAGGGGTTGTCTGGGCTTTTTTGTTTGCTTGTTTGTTTGTTTGTTTTGGATTTCTGAGACAAAGTCTGTCTTTGTAGCTCAAGCTAACCTCAAACTTGTAAAAACCTCCAGTTTTTATTTTTATGGAGAATTGATTCAGATCTTTGACCTTTTATTAGAAAAAATAGATTAATGTTGTCATGAGAATGAGTTCCCTTTATTTTACATATTCTTTTTAAAATGCTCAACTTAGAGGGTTTGGTCAAAGATGGGAATCCCAGCACGGCAGCATTAAAGGTCAGGGTGATGGGCATGTGTCACCATACGAGTGTCTCAGAAGCAGAAGAGGTACTGCCTGGTCATTTCTTCCCTTCCCCAAGTTTTATTTCCCACTTGACACCTTTTTTCTGGAGTTCCATGTGCCAATCTTTCCCTCCAGCGGTAGTGCTTTCTAAATATCTCTCGTTCATTTTAGTAACCTTGAAGCCTAGAATGACCGACCCAGATGAGCATAAGCTACCAAGCAGATTTGCTAACTGCCAACCCAGAAGAGGCAGCATGAAGTCCAAGGGTATGCAATTTCAGTGGCTACCACACCCTAAGCTTAAAACAACCGCAACAAAAACCATTGTCGTTAGCAGTGAAGAGGACAGAATGTTCCTCAAGATACGCATCCTGCCTCATGATGCCCAGTGGAGGCACAAGACTTTAAACCCATTCCTATGGTCCCAAGTGTCACCAGACTGGGAAGGACAGCTGGTAGGACAGAGAGCTCTGCAGACACATCCAGCTGGTACAGAAAGCAACTCTGCCCCTCTGCTTTGCCACTGTCGGCTGATAAGCGGCCACCGTGATGATCTATGACATCTCCCATGTGAGTGGCGCCCTCTGGGGATGTCTCAGAGACAATCCTCAAAGCTGGGAAGGGCATAAAACAGTGAGACCCTGAAAGATGAGCTAAATGAAGAAACAATACATTCATCCAAGCCATAAGCACCACGATGAACGTCTCTTACATGAAGGGTCACAGCTAGCAGTTTTTTGCATCAGCCTAAGAGATGGGTGGCAAAGCAGCAGGGGCAGGCTGAACATGCAGATAGCAGAGCAAGGACACAGGCCCAACAAGCGTGGTAGAAAGGCTCTGGGGAGGACTAGCCTCTCTAGGGAAGGAGCCCCTGATTGGCTATCCAGTACAAAGTGGTCAGCCCTGAAACCATGTGCACACAGACAAAGAAAACGGAGCCAAAAATTTATGTCACTGGCTCACCAACCCAAAAATCAAGCGAGCCATTCATATTCTCTCTCTCTTATTGTCTCTCTGTCTGTCTTCCTCTGTCTGTGTCTCTGTCTGTCGCTGTCTCTCTGTTTCTCTGTCTCTCTCTCTACCTCCCTCCCTCCCTTTCTCTGCCTCTTTCAGTACGGCAGACCTCTCTCTGGAGAATCCTGACACTGAGCGTGTCTACTGCAGCCATCCGTGACCTACCCCAACACTGACCAGTGAGTTGCTTTTTTGTTGTTGTTTTTTGTTTGTTTTTTGTTTTTCAGAACTTGTGGGTTTTGCTTAAAGAGGCTCTGCCTTTTACAGAGCAGGGAGACGCTGCACTTTATTCCCCCTCAGGAAATTAGTCAAAAGCAGGTATCCAACAAAGAGACTCTTGAGTGATCTGTTCTGGGTGCTTCCAGGCCTCCTCAGAACCACTGAACCTGGGCCACCTCTGAGTGATCCGGAGAGAATCAAAACCACAGTTTAGAGCCTTGAAAAAGTTTGTGGAGTGGAGAGATGAAGCGCTCCTCAGAGTTCTGACGCAAATGGAAAAGACTTTTCCACCCGGTTGCCCCTCTGGGCCCTTCACCACCGGGAAAACAAGAGTGATACGTGATTGAGCAGAACGGGGGCCTCCGCCTCCCACTTGCCTTCTACATTTTTTTTCATCTTCTTTCTAAAAACAGAGAATTCTATGAATCTTTTTTTCTGCTTCTGAAATATTTTCTGCAGGATTGAGTGCTTGCAAGGCGATGATTATGAATGACTAAACAGCCCTGCATATATTTCTGGAATACTTGGAAATGCCTGTTATTTCTGGGAACATGTGCTTGTTCAGGTTATTCCAGCAAAGGGCAGCTAGAGGGGAAAAATGCTTTCCTGATAAAAAGCCTGCAGCCCCACCTGCTGCCTTCTCCGAGGACAGCAAGGTTTCAGGGGTGAAAACAAGGACTTGCTTAAACAGCCTCTCTTCGGCCCTGTAATCAGATGCTTTCATGCAAAGAAGCTAACCTGTTCCCACTGAATGCAAGACAAACATGCACAGCCCTGCGCCACACACAACCAGCCAAGGAGAGGGCATTAAGGCAAAAGAACAGGAAAAGAACAGGCCTTTCATAGTCTGAAGCATCTGTCAACATCTGCAAATTGAGACCATCAGAAGAGTTCCTGGAGAGTGCACAACTTTGGGGGAAGCAAATGTATTTTCTTTTAAAAAAATAATTTTATTGTTTGTATTATTCATTCATTCGTCTGTTTGTTTGTTTATGTACTGGGGGTGCACCCACGTCATAGTTCACGGGTGAAAGCCAGAGGACAGGCTGTGGGAGCTGCTTTTCTCTTCTCACTGTGCAGCTAGATCCCAGGGATCAAACACAGGTCATCAGGCTTGGCAGCAATCACCTTTACCTGCTGAGCCGTCTCTTCTGCCCACAGGTGGACTTAAAAGGAGAGAAAATAAGCACATGCCTGAGGCTGGTGGCATTGGTATGTCTTGTTGTGCCTGGATTTCAAGAAAATGCTGAAATGAAGAGACACCAAGCCTTCCACGCTGCTCCTTTTGAAATGATCCAGGTTTCATCTTTCCTATATTTCTTTTTATGGCTCATTCATGCGGGATCTGGAGCGAGAGACGAATTTCTTTTGACTGCTTTGTAGCTAGCAGACCTCGGAATCTATGCCTTCATTTATACTCAGCAGTCTATCTACTTCTCAGAGCAGTGGGGGTCTCGGCCTGCCTAATGCTGCAAAACTTGAATGTTGTGGTGACCCCGATTCCAGCCATGGAATTATTTTCATTGCTACTTCATAACTGTAATTTTTGCTACTGTTCATAACTGTAATTTTTGCTACTGTTATAATTCGTAATGTAAATATCAGATATGCAAGATATCTGATATGTGACTCTGTGAATCAAGCCCCAAAAGGGCCGCAACCCACAGGACATCAACCACATAGGCCATGCTCTTATCCATCAGGCTGGAGTAGATAAATGCCAATAGCCACAAACGATATAAAATATCTTGGGGTAACTCTAACTGAACAAGTGAAAGACGTAGACAACTTTTTAATGTGCTATAATTTTAACCCTCTGAGAATTGTCCAAATAACCCCCCCATTCCCCATGTATACCCTTGACCTGGATCCCAAATCTGGGAAAATTTTGTCCCATTTGCTTTATTACTCTCTCTATAAATAAACTACTTTCCCCAACTCATTCGAGAATCAGTTGCAAACACCATGCTTCTGATTTCTAAAGGAGAAATGGTCTCCAACTTAACCACAGCTCACTTAGTGAAAACTGGGAACGTCAACACTGGTACAGCATCACAGTGGAACATCTCCCTAGCCTGAGGTCCACATTCAGACTGAACGGCCCCTGCCAACAATGTCCTCTACTCTACTTCTTTTCTGACCCAAACTAATCCCAAACAATACTCAGGCCTTCTAATCCCAAACCACACTCAGGCCTTCTAATCCCAAACCACACTCAGGCCTTCTAATCCCAAACCACACTCAGGCCTTCTAATCCCAAACCACACTCAGGCCTTTTAATCCCAAACCATACTCATGTCTTCTAATCCCAAACCACACTCAGGCCTTCTAATCCCAAACCACACTCAGGCCTTCTAATCCCAAACCACACTCAGGCCTTCTAATCCCAAACCACACTCAGGCCTCCTAATCCCAAACCACACTCAGGCCTTCTAATCCCAAACCACACTCAGGCCTTCTAATCCCAAACCACACTCACATCTTCTAATCCCAAACCACACTCACGTCTTCCCTTCTGGGTCACACATATCTTAACATGCTCTATGTTGGAATACTTCCACCTTATATCTTTCATGATTTCAACATGTTTGAAGAGTCCAAGCAAGCTATTTGTTGGAACATCCTTCATGTTGAGCCTTGCCCATTTGGGGATGACTTGCTACAGACAGGATGTTGTAATTGTAACAATGAATCACGTCAAGAGAGATGTGATAAGAGCCCTGGTCCATGGGACTGGGGTTTGGTTCTCTGCACACATGTGACAGCTCACAAGCCTGTGGAACTCCACTTCCAGGAGATCTGATGACTTCTCTCGAAGCACTTCATGTAAACACTGTAACAGTTTACTTACTGTTCTCCAGATTCAGGAATTTCTCTGTTCTTTCTTCTACCCTTAGCTCAATGAAGGGCATATAAAACATGTCAACAGCAGGCATTTACCTGTAAAAAATGAGGAAATTTGGACACAAATGTCTTAGTTACTCATTTTAAGGTCACCTAGTTAATTGAGGCGAAGTCAAGACTCGGTCTCAGGCCCTCTGATCCCAGTTTAAGATACACGCTATTTCTTCTAACAGATTTTCCAGGTTTAGTATTTCCTTGGGTGACCTTTGGAGTAACCTACCTCCTTCACGCTCGTCTAAGATGCTGAGGAGAAGGATCTCTACTAGGCTCCTCCTAGCCCTTCTCTAAGATGTATGTCAGATGTGAGCTAGCTCCTAGACAATGCATAGTCTGACACATTTTGCCCTAAAGGAAGAAAATCCCAGGCCTGTGAAGAGTTCATCCTGGATTACGCAATCAGTTGACCAGGGTACCTGGTCAGGACTGACCCAGTGATGTCCTGCTTTGTCATTAGAAGAATCTCAACCAACATGACTGACCTGCCTGTGATAGATACATTTTATTCGTCACACTACAGCTGTCTTTGGAGTGATTTCTTCCCCCTCCTCCTTTGATTTTAAAGAAAGAAATCTGAGTTTCATGAAATGCCACGAAGTCTTTCAGGTTTTGTTGCCGACATAAGTGTACGTTTCCTCAAAGCATAGAGGGTTCCGCCTCACTCTTCCCTAAGGGGGGAAATCTCCATACCCTCACCCTGTTTCTCATATCTTCCACCAGCCGCAAAACGTGTCAGACACTTGAACTATGTGATTTATTCGTTCTAAAAACAACAGTCCTGGGAAAGGGATTTTGTAGCTACTTCCCAGTATGCCTTGGGTACTGTTGAGAGGATAATTATTACCACTTATCCAGAAGGTCTGAAGAAAGAATGAATATTATTTGAACTTGGGCCTGGGGATCCAAGGCAGTTTCCAAGCAGAGAGAAGGATGATAAATAGGATGGCGAGCTGGAAACAGGTTTTTTTATTAAGCAAATTCTTCAGAAAAGAAATGACTGAAATTTCATAAATTGACAAAGGGCTGTTTCAAGTGACCTCATAAGCAACATTGGGAACATCTTAAAGGAAATTACATCTTCTAATCTCTGGAATTCCATCCCTCAGAGGATTTAGGACTGAAGCATACGCTCTGAGGAGACGAATTTACCAGGAGGCCAGAATTCTGGGTCAGACACGCCTTCTTCCTTCCAGCGGTTAGATGCAGACATGTGGAAAGCAACATCTAAGGTAAGGCATTGGTCCGCTTGAAACACGCCTTCCCTCTTTATCTTAACAAGCTTATCTAAAATGGGGGATGAGGGAAGCGCACAGGCTCATTTGTACCCGCCTACCTATCCGGAGCTTCTGAGTACCAGCCTCCGCACTCTCTCGGGGGCTCAGAACAGGACTTCTACGACAAGCGAAGACAGGCTTGGGAACGGGATCTGAGAAGTAAAACAAACTGACTGATTTAGGCATGATTTCCTGCATGTTTCTTTATCCCTTGGGGGAAGATGAAAGAAGGGAGAAAAAGAAGACGCATAGGGGCATAAGGTATAAAAGGCCAAAGTATCAGACAGAAGGGCAAAGCTTAAGGGTCAAGGTGGCAGGCAGAAGGCATCAGGGTAAAAATGGGATAAGGAAAAAGAAAAGGGGGAGGGATAAGGGTAAAAAATAAAGGGGGAAGGCATCAGACACAAGGCCTAAAAATGGGGGCAATCCCCACAAAGCTTTCAGTTCATATAGGCAAACAGACAAGTTAACAGTCCCATAGGCAGTAACAATAGCATCAAGCATGCATTTTCAGCATCACAAGAAAACTGTGGATCTGGATAGGAGGCACCTTACGTTGCAGAGGGGGCATGCTTATGAAGTTTCCCTGTGGCTGGAACCTTCCAGCTTGATTTGCATTAGCATCTAGCTGGTTGGGTTAAAAGAATCTCTTCTGATGCTAGTTTTAGTGACTCCGGCCTTTTTCCTATATAAACAGTTAATTTCCTGGCTTATGATCCTTTGTTAGTTGAAACCTAGGCAAAGGGTAAATACAGAATATTTGGAGCCTGTTAAGTCAGAGCAGAAGACAAGTAGATCACACCTTCCTAAGTCTAGTGTTAGAGCGGACACACTCCCTCCTGTATGAGGCCCCTTTCTTATCAGTGACTACTGTCAATAAAGAAAGTCTATGGGGGACTATTTTTATGTAGATTTTGACTGTGAGAACAAGGTCTTGACTGAATACTTTTCACACCATGGCTTCATGGTGTGGGAGGAGGTGTCCGGTTGCCCTACAGGAAAAGCCAAGTTCATACATTGCTGGGATTCTACAGAAGGGAGAAATGCCATGATTTCAAAACATTTCTACAGAATTAACAATGACTTATCCAAAGGATGTCCCCGAAGTTCTGAAAAACTGGTTCTCCAGATGGAGTGTATGTATACACTTCCTGTGGGTAGTCCAATAAATCTGTCAGCTGCATGTTTACTGTATGATACTTGTGGGCTCATCACATACGCAATCCCAAATCTCAGTCCAATAACTCCTCAGCAATGACATTTAATGTCTCTGATGTTCACTTTACCCTTCTTTAAAATACAATATATGTAATCTATTTCACAGGAATTGTGTAAAATTACATTATCCACAGGCTTCTTGCACAATATCTTCACTGTTCAATTTTGGCAGAAGATGATAGATAGATGATAGTTAGACAGATACATACATACATATACATACATATGTTTGTAGATATATAAATGAATGGGTGGATATATACATATGTAGATAAATGGATAGGTAAATATATACATACATATATAATTAATGAAAAAATGAATGGATAGATATAGATGGATATATATGTATATGCATAGATATATAAATGGATGAATACACACATACATAGAGAGATAGATAAATAGATTGATAGATGATAGATGGATAGGCAGGTAGGTAGATAGATGATAGATAGATAGATAGATAGATAGATAGATAGATAACAGACATACATATTTCCCTGCATGGAGTTTTTAAGGGGATAAATACCATAATATCATGTCTTATATATATTACCACCATAAAAATTTCTCATTTTTACCCCTTCAAAATGATAATGAGTGTTCTGTGATATGTAATCCAAAAAACCTCCCAAAGTTCTATAATTTTGCTAATCAATTCTCTTTATTGGTGTGTGTGTGTGTGTGTGTGTGTGTGTGTGTCTTCTGAGTCATCACAGCAGCAAGTTATCACAGTTACATATGTGTGTTGGTATTCATAGCAGTGAATCAGGTTTCTCCAGCATAAGCCAGGTTTGGAGTAAGGCACTTTTTATCTCTGTCTCCAAAACTATACAAAAAAAGTGTGGCTTTGCTCCCTACCTGTTAGGAAGGCTGTGAGTTGACACCGCTCATTCCCAAGTGAAAGAAGCACACACCACATTCGCCCTCACACCTCAGACATGCAGCATCTGAAGGGAACCCAACAACTGCTTCTAAAATTTGGCAGCAATCTGTAGCAGTTAGTTACATTCCAAAAGTAGTGTATCAATGTGATATATTTAGACAGTACCCACTGGTCAATGGGAGCCATCAGGGGTCTCCCTTTGAACTGATATTTGATCATTGGCCAACTTTTCCATATCCTGAACTAGGCTGCCTCAAAAAAACCATCTGTTTTGATTAAAGACTGGTTAGAAAATTGCTCTGGCATTATAGAGGAAATGGGCTCCGCTAATAAATTACTGGCATGATAAATCCTTGTTGTGAAGCTTAGGAACCGTCATCAATACCAGTACCAAATCCAGCAATGCAGGCCAGGGCTCGGGGTTCTAGGAAGCAGTGACACACAGGTGAGACTAGCGATCATCTACGTGTGGCATCTATCATCCCAGGAAGGTATGAGAGAAGGAAAGGAGCAGAGAACTCAGATTCCGTCCCATGCTGCACCTCTACTCAGTCCCACAGTTCTATGCTAAGAGAGTATTTGGATGTATTTCTCCAATTTTCATTTCTTCATCTTTGTCCCTTCTTTGAGTACTGAATGCCAAATAGATCATTCGAAAGCATCTTAATTTCATCTTCCTCCTTTCCAATTTCCAGCTTTATTACATGACACCTTAAAATACTCAGTGGCTATCTAGTATCTGTCCATTCATATGATCGGTACAACATGCATTTATTGTGCACTTACAGCTAGACACAGCACTAACATGTTTCATATGAGATCTTAATACAAGAGTTCATAAATCTAAAGAGACATGCTGAGTCTCATTCATAGGAATAGCTGCTCTATCTTTTCTGCTGCTGTGACAAAATGGCCTGCCCAAAAGCAACTTAAGGAAGAGTTTGTCTGGACATACAGCTTCAGAGGGCTAGAAAGCTTCATGGCAGAAAAGGCATGACCAGAAAAACAGGAATCTGGCCGAGCACACTATCTGTGCACATGAAGCAGACCAGGGGGACAGGAAATAGAGCAAGACTCTGTCCCCTCAAAGCCTACCTTCATTGATGTACTTCCTCGTGCAAAGCTCTTCCTCCTAAGGTTACAGAACCTTGTTAAACAGCACCACTAACTGAAGACCAAGTGATGAAATACAAGCACCTACAGGGGACTTTTCTCATTTCAGCCTCAAACCAATGCCGTAAAAGGAAGCAAAAGTCGGTGTCCTCCGCAAGAGCAACACAGTGTTACATGAACTCAGAAAGAAATACAATTTCCAACTGGGTCAGTAAGTAAAGGATCAGATCACAAAGCGGTCTTTGAAGGATTTAAAAGATGATAATTACTGGGGGAAGTAGTTTTCAGAGGGCGGGAGGGGCATCTAAAAATTCTAGAAAAACAAAACATACAACTTTGAACACCAAAATAATCTCAACCAGCTAGGCACTGAAGAACAGACTGGGATTGCTGGGGTGAGCAGCAAAGGCAATGTTTCAGATTAATAATGAATGGAAGATGCCACCTCTGTGAGCATTTCCAAACCCCTCCTCCCAGTGGTGTTGTGCTGGCTATTGTTCCTGCAGTACTGTGAGTCTCTTCACATCTTCCATAGTACATGGCTAGAGATAATATTAAATAATTACAAAAAGTTACAATTTAGCTGCAATTGCTGTAAATGTGGTGAGTAGAAAGTACAGGATGGTTTGGGGGAAGCTGACATTTTTCTTTTTTTTTTGAGATTACACTATAATCCCATCATTTCCCTGGATGGTTAAGGGGGAGCTGATAATTTTTTTTGAGATTACACTATAATCCCACCATTTCCCCCTTCTCTTCTTCTCTTTCCTCCCTCCAAACCTTCCTATATATCTCACCTTGATCTCTTTCAAGTTCATGGCCTCTTTCTTCATTAATTGTTGTTATGTGCAGAAGTGCATAGATAAATATTTTAAAATATAACTTGCCCAGTCTGTATAATGTTACTTACAGGAATGTTTTTAGAGCCAACCCTTTAGTATTTTTTAGATAACCGGTTGGTGTGCTCCCCATGGAAGCCTATTTCTCCCACTCTCAACATTCATTTGTTGCCTGTGGCTTTTTGAATAGGGTTGAGACATCCTGGGACTTCCCAAATCCACTTTGCCATGTCTATTGCTGTGGTCTTTGTTCAGCTCAAGTTTAGGCAGTCATATTGTGAGACCATCTCAAAGCAAACTCCCTTATCCTCTGACTCTTACAGTCTTTCCACCCCCCTCTTCCAAAATGTTCTCCGAGTCTTAGATGCAGGGCTTGTTTTGTAGAAAGATCCATTGGGACTGTGTTCTACAACTCTGAGTATTGATTGGTTGTGGGTTTCTGTAACAATTTCCATCTGTTGCAAAGAGAAGTTTCCTTAATGAGAGGTGAGGACTTTACTTGTGGGTGTAAGAACAAATACTGGGTGTAGTTAGATATTGTGCTGTTTTGGTGGCAGTTGTAGGTTCTCCTCCAATATCCATGACCTCACTAGCACCAGGTAATTTACTAGATTTCTAGTACCAGATGTGGTTTCTTTCTTGTTGAGTCCACTTAGAGAGCTGTTGGTAACCACCAAGGTATGGGTGCCACTATTGCATCTTTAGGGTAATTTTATCATGCTAGTTCTTGTGGTTCATAGGCATCATAGCTGGGTAGGACTGTTAGTAAACTACCTCTTGTAGAATCCTACATGGTGCCTTCTGGTACCACAAAAGCTAGTCCTCAGGGAGGTGGCATTCGGGTCAGTTCTAACTCAGGGATCGCTGGACCCTGTGTTGGAAGCATGGTCCCTCAGTAATGGGACTATCCTTCCACCTCCAGGGTCAACCAAGGACAATAGCAACAAGCTATATGTTCTGGAAATCTACTGGACCACCCTGGCCAACAACTGAAAAGAGGGTGTCTTGTGCCTGGAATTGGAATTTTTGTTAGTGGTCTATGGCTCTTAGAGGGAGCATTGTCAGATCAGATGAGAATATTTCATTTAAACTATGTAGGTATTTTAATATAGAATTACATATATTATGGGGGTTATAAAAGAGAGTTAACAGTATGATTCCTTATGAATTTTCAGACATTCTTACTGTTATTTTATCCTCCTCCCTCCTTTATTTAGTACCTTCCCATTCCCTAATTATAGTCCTTACTTTTCTCCATTTCTCTATTCAAATCACTTATACCCTGCTATTTACACATCTCTATTGTTCCTCCACCTTCTTACCCCAGCAATGGTCCCTGTTTACTTTCCTGATTTCTGCAGTTACTCCAGGATATTTACTCACATCTAAAGATTTGGAACTGGAGCCTCAGGTGAGAAGAAACATGTGACATTTGTCTTGTTGTGTCTAGGTTACCCCATTCAATATAATCTTTTCCAGGTCCATCCAATTTGCAAAGTTCGTGATTTCATTTTTCTCTACAGCTGAATAACATTGCATGGTATATATGTGCATATTTTCACTACCCATTCATCAGTTAAAGGGCATTTAGTTTATATCCACTTCTTAGCCACTGTGGATAGATCAGCAACGAACATGGCTAAACAAGTATCCATGGAGTAGGATGTCCAGTCCTCTGAGCGTATGCCAAGGAGTGTTGTAGCTGGGTGATACTATGGCAGATTGATTTTTAGCTCTTTGAGAACTCTCCACACTGATTTTCACAGCAACTGTACCAGTTTGCAGTCCCACCAGCAGTAAGGATTTTCTTTTCCACAAACTCCCTCCAGCACTAGTTGTCCATATTGTGTCCATCTTTACCATTCTGACCAATGTAGGATGAAATCTCATTTGATCTGCATTTATCTAATTGCTAGGAACGAGAACCTTTTTTTTTTAAATAATTCTTAAGCATTTTACTCTCCTTTTGAGAACTCTCTGTTCAAGTCCCAGGCCCATTTTTTGAATGGGTCATTACATTTTTTTGATCTTTGTAGTTTGAACTCTCTATATATTCTGGATATTAATCTTCTGTTTGATGTGTATCTGGCAAAGGAGATTGATTCTCTCTCATTCTGTGGACTTCCTCTTCACCCAGCTTGTTTGTTTGTTTTGGCTTGTTTGATTGTATTTTAAAACAGGGTCTCTTTATATAGCCCTAGCTGTCCTGGAACTCATTATGTAGACCAGGCTATCCTCAAACTCACAGAGCTCCAAAAGCCTCTGCCTCCCAAATGCTGAGATAAAGGTGTGTGCCACCATGCCTGGCCCAGTTGATTCTATAGCTGTTCAGAAGCTTCTTATTTTTATGATTCACCACTAGTCAATCGTTAGTTGACACTGTTGGGTAAATGGCATCCGTCGTATTCGGAAAGTCATTCCCTGCTCCCACCTGTTCTCTTCCAGCAGTTTCAATGTTCCAGGTTTCATATCTAAGTCTTTGATCCATTTGGTGTAAGGTCTGGTGTGAAAGGATAGATGCAGCTCTGTTTTCGTCGATTTGCAGGTGGACACTGAAGTACAATGAATAAAAGCCCAGAGAGAGAAATTGGGGTTCAACCCGAAGATATGAAAAGCAAAGCAGCTAGTCACTAACACTTACCTTGACTTCAGTCTGGAATGGAGGTCCTGACTCCAGGAATCTCAGAATGAGACTGAGAGCTGTCTCCTCTGATTTTGTAATCCTCTCTAGTTCTGGGATTAAAGACATGCACCACTGGGATTAAAGGCATGAACTTCTTGGTTCCCATGGCAAACTAACTAGTGTGGCTATTTGGGTTAAAGGTGTATGTCATTGCTGCCTGGTTTGCAAAGCTGGCCAGTGCGGCTCTTTTACTTTTCTGGACATCAGGCAAGCTTTATTTGTTAAAATACAAGTGACATGCCACTATAGTTCCCCTTTTTGTCTAAAATAAAAAGACTGTAATTAATATAAGAAAAATATATATAACAAGTACAATAACTATATGCAATATACTGGCAATAAATACATCAAAATACATTTGACAAATCCAGAGACAATACTCCATATCTATCCTAGCTTGGTGAGTCCAAAGTCTTGTACCTAATTTACTTTCTATCATACCTTGCTTTCTGAATCAGGTAAACAAGGAAAATTATAACTAGCTAGTCTTCAACTCCCTCAGAGATCCAAAAAAGGAAATAATATTAACTGAGTAAGCAGGCAGTGCAAACAAGCAACTTCCGAAAAATGTGAGTAATGGCAGAAACAGCTGGCTGCCTGGACAGTCACCAAAACTTCCTCTGCAACATTGGGGCATCCATCTTTCACCTACAGGCCTAGTACATCTGACAGACTTTTCTGTAAAGCAGGATATTTTGTGTCCTGCTTGTCTAATTAAGAGAGCATACTGTCCACAGTCAAGGCAGGGGCAATTTCTTGCCCAGTGGCTTATTTTTACTACAAAGAAAGTAAACTCCATGTGGAGTTTCTTCAACACCCATTATCTTCCTGAAGTAGATTGGTGCTGCCAGGAGCAGACATCTCTCATTGTAATAATAATAACAATAATAATAATAATAAGAAGGAGGAGGAGGAGGAGGAGGAGGAGGAGGAGGAGGAGGAGAAGGAGAAGAAGAAGAACAACAACAACAACAACCAGCCAGGCGTTGGTGGCACACGCCTTTAATCCTGGAACTCAGGAAGCAGAGGCAGACAGATCACTGTGAGTTAGAGGCCAGCCTGGTCTACAAGAGTTAGTTCCAGGATAGGCTCCAAAGCTACAGAGAAGAAGGAGGAGGAGGGGGGAAGGGGAAGGAGAAGAAGAAAAGAAGAACCTAGGTTATTAAAACATCTTAAATGCCATATTCTGTGGACCTCTGAAGGGGTATAAGATGGGCTATCTATCTAAAATATATCTTTGTTTGACATTGAAAACATACCTAACATGACAATAAGTTCAATTATATTAAGTGATTAACTACTAACTTATATTTCCTTATTATCCTAAACAGTTGGTAATAATAGTTTTCAAGGACTAGAAATTTACATTACATTGTTAAATGAGCTGTATAGATACAATACCTTGAATAAGATTAGAAATGTATTACAGTATATTTTAACAAAAATAAACTCAAATTTGTACCAATATACAAAATTTGTATATAATATACAAAATTACAATCCAATGTAAAACATTTAAAACTACTAGTTGTTTTTTAAAAGTAGATTCTTCAATAAGCTACCTTTTTATTTTATCATATCTATCTCCCACCTTTCTCTTTTCAGAGTAGATTCAATAATCTACCCTTTTGTCCTATCATATCTATAATATCCATAATCCATTGAACGACCAAAAACCACCCACCCCACCTCTTGAGACGACGTAACTGTGTCATTCAGTCTATGCATCATGGAAAAGTGCAGATCTTGTCTCAAGTCCTGGCTAAAGTATTCTATGAGGCTGGATCATTTCAACTAGCCATGCTGACATTGTTGTGAGCAGTTTGCAGTCCAAAGCTGATCTTTAAATGGTACTATCAGCTGAGTGGCATCACATGAACGAGGTGGAATCATTGTTGTGGGGCCCAATTTTCTTCCTGGGGACTTCAAAAATTATTGTAAGAAAATTTGTTGTTCATTGTGGAAAACTTGAACATTATTTATATCAAAATAGAAAGTTTGAATTTTGATAGGCATATATATAAAGAAAGGTACCATAGAGACAAAAATAGGTATGGAGAAAAGTAGAATTTTTGAAAGCAGAGTTTTGATAACCTTACTCCCTAGATTTTTATTTTTCTTCTGTCACACACCAGGTGGCTCCTGATATGAGACAGTAACTCTGAATTTTTCTTTTAACAACATGCTTGGATTTAGAAAATGAGAACCACCGTCCAACTCCAAGCCAACTTTGATTTTTTAAGTGAGTCATGACTACCATTATTCTGAGAAGTAGGGAGATACGTATGTTTAGGTAGTAAGATTTTACCTTAAAGAGGATATTGGTAAAATAAGTCAGATTTCTCTTTACTTGGTGGTTCTTTCTAGATAGCTATCTTTTCTTCTTTAGGCATCTAGATGTCTAAGGTTTCTTGACTTTTTGAAGTTGGGTATTTTCAGGCAAAGACAAGAACAGAACCCTGCCCCAACCCTTATGAGGTTCCCTTACAACCTGCAGGATTGTCACATTTGTTGAGAAGTTGTCATTTCTCTTTGACAAGAGGTTTCTCCTTTTCAAACCAAATTTTGATTAATTTTCATGGTATCCATAGCTTTTCTTCTGTGGAAACAAGAGCAAAACCTTTCACAAAGTAGCACATCTCCTGGTTTCCATTCTGAGGTCAACACATCCTTGAAATACACTGGCTGATTTAATTCAGATTTTCTAGTATCCAATGTCTCTCTGCGGTCATTATTTCTTTCTCATTAGCATTAAGAAAATTCAAGGTTAAAAAAATTATGCAATCTATTTCTGTGAGTCTTATTCCTCACTTTCTGTTTGTTTAGCATATCCTTTATAGTTCAATTTGATCTTTCTATAACTGTCTGACCTGTAGGATTGTGTGGTATACCTGTAATATGCTTTATATTATAATAAGNGGAGGAGGAGGAGGAGGAGGAGGAGGAGGAGGAGGAGAAGGAGAAGAAGAAGAACAACAACAACAACAACCAGCCAGGCGTTGGTGGCACACGCCTTTAATCCTGGAACTCAGGAAGCAGAGGCAGACAGATCACTGTGAGTTAGAGGCCAGCCTGGTCTACAAGAGTTAGTTCCAGGATAGGCTCCAAAGCTACAGAGAAGAAGGAGGAGGAGGGGGGAAGGGGAAGGAGAAGAAGAAAAGAAGAACCTAGGTTATTAAAACATCTTAAATGCCATATTCTGTGGACCTCTGAAGGGGTATAAGATGGGCTATCTATCTAAAATATATCTTTGTTTGACATTGAAAACATACCTAACATGACAATAAGTTCAATTATATTAAGTGATTAACTACTAACTTATATTTCCTTATTATCCTAAACAGTTGGTAATAATAGTTTTCAAGGACTAGAAATTTACATTACATTGTTAAATGAGCTGTATAGATACAATACCTTGAATAAGATTAGAAATGTATTACAGTATATTTTAACAAAAATAAACTCAAATTTGTACCAATATACAAAATTTGTATATAATATACAAAATTACAATCCAATGTAAAACATTTAAAACTACTAGTTGTTTTTTAAAAGTAGATTCTTCAATAAGCTACCTTTTTATTTTATCATATCTATCTCCCACCTTTCTCTTTTCAGAGTAGATTCAATAATCTACCCTTTTGTCCTATCATATCTATAATATCCATAATCCATTGAACGACCAAAAACCACCCACCCCACCTCTTGAGACGACGTAACTGTGTCATTCAGTCTATGCATCATGGAAAAGTGCAGATCTTGTCTCAAGTCCTGGCTAAAGTATTCTATGAGGCTGGATCATTTCAACTAGCCATGCTGACATTGTTGTGAGCAGTTTGCAGTCCAAAGCTGATCTTTAAATGGTACTATCAGCTGAGTGGCATCACATGAACGAGGTGGAATCATTGTTGTGGGGCCCAATTTTCTTCCTGGGGACTTCAAAAATTATTGTAAGAAAATTTGTTGTTCATTGTGGAAAACTTGAACATTATTTATATCAAAATAGAAAGTTTGAATTTTGATAGGCATATATATAAAGAAAGGTACCATAGAGACAAAAATAGGTATGGAGAAAAGTAGAATTTTTGAAAGCAGAGTTTTGATAACCTTACTCCCTAGATTTTTATTTTTCTTCTGTCACACACCAGGTGGCTCCTGATATGAGACAGTAACTCTGAATTTTTCTTTTAACAACATGCTTGGATTTAGAAAATGAGAACCACCGTCCAACTCCAAGCCAACTTTGATTTTTTAAGTGAGTCATGACTACCATTATTCTGAGAAGTAGGGAGATACGTATGTTTAGGTAGTAAGATTTTACCTTAAAGAGGATATTGGTAAAATAAGTCAGATTTCTCTTTACTTGGTGGTTCTTTCTAGATAGCTATCTTTTCTTCTTTAGGCATCTAGATGTCTAAGGTTTCTTGACTTTTTGAAGTTGGGTATTTTCAGGCAAAGACAAGAACAGAACCCTGCCCCAACCCTTATGAGGTTCCCTTACAACCTGCAGGATTGTCACATTTGTTGAGAAGTTGTCATTTCTCTTTGACAAGAGGTTTCTCCTTTTCAAACCAAATTTTGATTAATTTTCATGGTATCCATAGCTTTTCTTCTGTGGAAACAAGAGCAAAACCTTTCACAAAGTAGCACATCTCCTGGTTTCCATTCTGAGGTCAACACATCCTTGAAATACACTGGCTGATTTAATTCAGATTTTCTAGTATCCAATGTCTCTCTGCGGTCATTATTTCTTTCTCATTAGCATTAAGAAAATTCAAGGTTAAAAAAATTATGCAATCTATTTCTGTGAGTCTTATTCCTCACTTTCTGTTTGTTTAGCATATCCTTTATAGTTCAATTTGATCTTTCTATAACTGTCTGACCTGTAGGATTGTGTGGTATACCTGTAATATGCTTTATATTATAATAAGAAAAAAACTGTTTCATTTTCTTAGAGACATATGCTGGAGCATTGTCTGTCTTTATTTGTGAAAGTATACCCTGATGACCATAACTTCTAGTAAATGTATGTTTACCGATTCAGCCTTTTCTGAGCTCAAAGCAGTTGTCGATTGAAAACCTGAATAGTTATCAATGGCGTGTTGGACATATTTAATTTTCCAAATTCTGCAAAATAGAACACATCCGTCTGTCAGATTTCATTTCTTTGAATACCCTTGGGGTTACTTCCTGCAGGTAGTGGTATTTGGTTGTACAAAGAACAAATAGGACATCTCCTTATAATCTGCTTGACTTGTTACCATGTAACAGAAAAGTCTTTTTTGTTTAGTTGTCTTTTGTTTTTCGAGACAGGGTTTCACTATAGTTTTTAGAGCCTGTCCTGGAACTAGCTCTTGTAGACCAGGTTGGCCTCGAAGCCTTTTTATAAACCTTGGCTAATGACATGTTTTTTTATGAAATACTGAGGCCTTCATCACATTTCCAATGAATAATTGATCAATTTATGCATTATCTTGTGCTAGAGGACCTGGCAGACCCATATGGAATCAGATGTGTATTATGTATATGGGATGAAGCCTATTCCTGATTATATCTTGAACCTGAATAAATAACGAAGTCAATTCTGTATCATCTGGTATAAATTCAGCAGTTTCAATATGCAAGGTAACTCTTTCTGCATATTGCAAATCAGTAACTATGCTGAGAGAATCTTTAAAAACCCTAGTGCCACGAGAATAGCATACAATTCTGACCCTTAGACAGAACCTAAGGACTTTATTTCACTTTACTTAAATCTTCTGATTTGCAATCTGCCCTTCCTGATTTATTTGCATCAGTACAGAATGTAGAGGCTCCAGTTATTGGTGTGTCCCATACAAGGAGAGGAAGAATCCAATTATCTCTTTTATAAGTCAAATTCTCTCACTTTTGGAATAGTTTTTATTAATCTCTCCCAAAAAAATTACTACAAGCTCTGTGCCAGAGTTCCCATAATTTGCTAATTTCATCATTAGTAAAAGGTACTATAATTTGCTAATTTGTCTTCCCATAATTAGTTAAATTTCATCATTAGTAAAAAGTACTATATTTTATGTTGGGTCTATTCCTGCTAATAGATGAAGTCTCAATTTTCCTTTTATAATTCATTCAGAGACTTTTTTCACATGAGATTTTAATTTTTTACTTGGTTTATATGGTAAAAATATCCATTCTAAGATATTATCTTCCCTCTGCATTAAAATTCCTGTAGGGGACTGTTTGGAGGGTAATATGACCAGAATGCAGTTAAGATTTGGATCCACATAATCCACATGTGCCTCTTGTAATTTCTTTTCAATCAAAGTCAATTCTCTCTCAGCTTCAACTGATTAATTCCCGGGACTATGTAAGTATCTATCACCATCAAAGGATTTGTTTAAATGAATTATTTGATCAGGTTTTATCTCAGCAGTAGGTCATAGATTAGACATGTCTCTGAGCAATATTTGAAAGTCATTAAGAGTCTGCAATCAATCGCTCCTAATTTGTGCCCTTTGTGTTCTAGTTTTCTGTAAACCTATTTTATATCCTAGATAATAGAATCTCCTCTTTGTATTTTTTAGGAGCAATTTGTAATCCCCAATGAAGCAAAACTTTCTTTACTTCTTCAAACATCCTTTCTAAATTATTTGCATTTGAATCAGATAGCAAAATGTCATCCATATAAGGGTAAACTATAAATTTAGGAAATTGCTTATGTATCATATCCAATGGCTGACTTACAAAATATTGACACAGAATGGGGCTATCTAACATTCCCTTTGAGTATAGCTTCTATTGATATCTTTTAGCAGGCTGTGAATTATAATAAGTAAACACTGTGAAGGCAAATTTTTCTCTGCCCTTTTCTTATAAAGGATAGTGAAGAAAGAATCTTTTAAATCAATCAGTATAAGAAGCCATCCTTTAGGCAATAGGGAAGGCAAAGGAATTTCAGATTGTAGAGGACCCGTTGGCTGAATCACCTTATTAACAGTTCTTAGATCTGTTACCAGTCTCCAATTTCCAGATTTCTTTTTTACCTTTCATTTTTTTTTCTTATTTGGTTTTTCAAGACAGGATTTCACTGTGTGACAGCCCTGGCTGCCCTGGAACTACCTCTTGTAGACCAGGCTGGCCTCAAACTCACAGAGATCCACCTGCCTCTGCCTCCTGACTGCTGGGATTAAAGGCATGTGCCACCACCACCTGGCTCAGATTTCTTTTTAACAACAAATACAGGAGAATTCCATGGGTTGGTTGTTTATTCAATATGGTGAGCATCTAGTTGCTCCTGTAACAGCTGTTCTAAAATGGCATCAAGCTTTTCTCCAACTAGGAAACAATTGATTATGTGTTTCATATATAGATTTCATTATGTTGAGGTATGTTCCTCTAGCCCTATATTCTCTAGAACTTTTATCATGAAGGCATGCTTCTACTAGATGATCATGTGATTTTTGTCTTTAAGCCCATTTATGCAGTTTATTACATTCATTGACTGTGTATGATGAACCGTCTCTATATTAGAAACAACTTTGTTATAATGGATAATCTCTTTGATCTATGTCTGTATTCTGATTGTATTTTATTGAGCATTTTTTAATCTATGTTCATTGAGGATATTGGCCTGTAGTTTTCATTTTTAAGTGTGTCTCTACCTGGCTTTGGTATTAGAGTGATAATTACTTTGTAGAAAGAATTTGGAAAATTCTCTGCTTCTGTTCTGCTGTGGGAAAAATTTTCTGTACACTGTAAAGGTGTGTTGCTCTCATTGTTAATAAAGAACTGACTGGCCAAGAACTTGGCATAAATAAACACCAGTAGCACAGACACTGAGAGAAACAATTAATAAATGGGGCCTCCTGAAACTGAGAAGCTTCTGTAAGGCAAAGGACATAGTCAATAAGACAAAACACCAACTAACTGAATGGGAAGAGATCTTCACCAACCGCACATCTGACAGAAGGCTGATCTCCAAAATATATAAAGAACTCATGAAACTAGACATCAAACTACCAAATAATTCAATTTTAAAAATGGGGTACAGACTGTGTCTCTGTCTTCAAAGATGGTGATTTCTATGAAGAGCACATCTCAATGGTAAAGGTCACAGGCAGACATGGATTATTCTGAGGTTTCTATGAAGCCACATTCTCCATCCACTAGAGTTTGAAACATTGGGAAAGTTTTGTCATTTCTATGTATATATTATTTCTATGTATAAATCTATGTATATATTAATATGTAAATATTATACTGTTTAATCATGAAGATCAGTTTTATGAATTTTGTTTTTCACCTGGATCAATATAAAAATTATGGATGTGTACATGTCAAATCTATCAATAAATTCTGCTTTNGTTTGAAACATTGGGAAAGTTTTGTCATTTCTATGTATATATTATTTCTATGTATAAATCTATGTATATATTAATATGTAAATATTATACTGTTTAATCATGAAGATCAGTTTTATGAATTTTGTTTTTCACCTGGATCAATATAAAAATTATGGATGTGTACATGTCAAATCTATCAATAAATTCTGCTTTAGGTTTACACAGATTGCTAGATTTCTAATATATCAACAATATATACTTTTAAGTTTGTTTTATACTTTCAATGATTTATAACAACATGTTAACAAAATGTGATATTTACAAATATTATAAACTTTAAAAATGGAGTACAGATTTAAGCAAAGAATTCTCAACAGAAGAATCTCAAATGGCTGAAAGACATTTAAGGGCTTGCTCAACATCCTTAGCTACCAGGAAAAGGCAAATCAAAACAACACTGAGATACCATCTTACACCTATCAGAATGGCTAAAATCAAAAACACCAATGATAGCCTTTGCTGGAAAGGATGTGGAGTAAGGGGAACACTCCTCCACTGCTGGTGGGAATGCAAACTTGTACAGTCACTCTGGAAATTAGTATGGTTATTTATCAACCTACCTCAAGACCCAGCAATACCACTATTGGGCATATACCCAAAAAATGTTCAATTATATCACAAGGTCACTTGCTAAACTATGTTCATAGCAGCATTATTCATAATAGCCAGAACCTGGAAACAACCTAGNATGTGGAGTAAGGGGAACACTCCTCCACTGCTGGTGGGAATGCAAACTTGTACAGTCACTCTGGAAATTAGTATGGTTATTTATCAACCTACCTCAAGACCCAGCAATACCACTATTGGGCATATACCCAAAAAATGTTCAATTATATCACAAGGTCACTTGCTAAACTATGTTCATAGCAGCATTATTCATAATAGCCAGAACCTGGAAACAACCTAGATGYCCYTCAACCAAAGAATGGATAAAGAAAATGTGGTACATTTACACAATGGAGTATTACTCAGTGGTAAAAAAAAAAATAATGACATCATGAAATTTGTAGGTAAATGGATGAAACTAGAAAAAAATCATCCCAAACGAGGTAGCCCAGACCCAGAGAAAGAAACACGGTATGTACTGAATCATAAATGGATATTAGACACAAAGCAAAGGATAACCAGGCCACAATTCACAACCCCAGAGACTAGGTAAAAAGAGGGACCCTAAGAGGGCAGCAGAAATAGTTAAGATCTCCTGGGTAACCTGGAAGGGGGTTAAAAGGAAGAGGTGGGGAGTGGGAATATGAGGGATTGAGATTGCTGAGTGGTAGGAGGGATGGAGGGAGAGAGCAGTGAAAATGATATCTTGTACTGCTTTTTATTTAATCTCTGTTGATCTCTGAGGTGAGCATTGCTCTACCACATGCTCTTGTTCCCAAATGCTTTTTCTATGAGTGATTTTTCTAAAACGTTTTACTCTGCTTCTTTTTGTTCTGCAGTCTGATCAAAAGCAGACAACACCCATGAAATAGCCCCAATGCTTCAATAGTTTGAAATTTCTCCACCAGATAACAGCTCTTCCTACAAAGTCTTCAGCATGAATGTGCTTCAGTCAAGTGATGTGGGAGTCCCCTCTGTGTGCTGTGATTACCATTAATGAATAAAGAGACTGTTTTGGACCTATAGCAATGCAGAACTTAGGTAGGCAGGGAAAGCTAGGCTGAATGCTGAGGAAAAGAAGGGTGGAGTCAGAGAGACACCATAGAGCTACCGCCAGAGTTAGACATGCCTAAACTTTGCCAGAAAGCCACTGCCACATGGTAATACACAGATTAATAAAAATGGGTTAAATTAATATAAGAGTTAGCCAATAAGA
>LOEQ01002589.1:281594-296357 GCA_001685075.1 Bramus lutescens
AACATGAATGAGGAGCTATTGGACCTAATTACCAGAACATGAACGAGGAGGAGCTATTGGACCTACTTACCAGAACATGAATGAGGAGCTATTGGACCTACTTACCAAAACAAGAATGAGGAGCTATTGGACCTAATTACCAGAACATGAACGAGGAGCTATTGGACCTACTTACCAGAACATGAATGAGGAGCTATTTACAGGAGCATGGATGACCCTAAAACAGTCACATCACCAAAGGTCTAACTCACCCCAGCATGGATAGCAATTTCCCCTTGGCCTCATAGATGGAATCTCCCCCATCAGTTAATCTTCCAACATACAACACTGGAGTTCCTCCTGAGACCACCGACTGCGGTTGGGACAAAATTCCATAGAGCTTAGCATGGGGTCCAGGAGGGAGTAGCTGGAATTTCAGAGGAGGATCTAAAGCTATTTCAGCTATGGTAGTTGGCCAGTGAGCATTGGGACCCAACTGTCACTGTCCTCTCTTCCAAATGCTGGGCTTACAGACACTCACATCTCTGCTCAGCATTTCACACAGGCCGTGGGGATTCAAGCCAGAAACCCATGCTTGCAGAGTAACCACCCTTACCCACTGAGCCATTTCCCCAGCCCCAACAGGCCTGATCTGGAGTCTCTTGCCAGTAATCACTGCTGCCCTGATTAAGATGGTGACAGTTGTTAGGCTCTAGGACAGAATTCCACAGCAACAGGGTTTCTCCACCTTGCAGCTACTGAAAATCTGAGCCGGGCAGTTCCTTACTGCCCGGAGACAGGCATGGCTGTGTTTAGAAGCATCCCTGGCCTCAGTCTCCAGCAGGCACTTCATCGTCCGCAGCTTCCATTATGCAGATGAAAAATCACCCTGGACAATAGCAAATATCTATTGAGAGGGAAAATTTGCCTCCAGGTTGAAAATCTCAGAAATTCTCAGATGACTTCAGGATCTCTGAAAATAATTACCTTTCCTTCCCTGTGGACCAATATTAACTACTAAATAGTATTGGTTAATATATTTAATTGTCTCTTCGGCCAAACAGCTCCAGGCATTTTTAGCAACCTGCAGCATCCTGATCAGTCTCCAAGGGCCACAGGTACAAGGGACCATTTCGACAAGGCATCTGCTTTCATTTCTGTATTACAAACCTGGCATCCGAAAATAGTACTTACATTGAAAAAATTCAAAATAGAGTCTTCACTAATCTTGTAAGGATCTATAAACTGACGATGAGCTCTGTGATGCCAAGTGATGACTCCAAGATCTGTAGCCGATAATCTGCCTGCCAGGTAACTTGCTTGAATGTAAGGAGATGGCCACTAGCCTGCTTTGAATAACCAAAAGCAAAGGAAGATGTATGTGCATGTGTGTGTGCATTTTGGCTGGGAGGGGTGAGGGGGTTATGGTGTCAGATTGATGGCAACTGTCTTCTCTTGTTTTATACTTATTGTATCTCTTTGTAACACCTTTTGTGTGTGTTTGCGTACATGAGTGTGTCTGTGTTTGTGTATGTGTCTGTGTGTGAATGTCTGGTGCCTGCTGAGGACAAAAGACAGCAAAAGATTCCCTGGAACTGGGGTTCCTGGTGACTCTGAGCAGTCATGCCCTCAAGCCCTCAGCAACAGCAACAAGTATTCTTAACTGCTGAGCCATGTCTCCAGCCCCTTTCCACATTATTTTTGAAACAAGTCTCTGAGAGTAACAAGCCCCATCGTAGCAAGGCTGTCTCATGCCAGCAAGGCCCAGGACCTGCGTGTCTCCCCACAATTAACACTGGCATTGTAGACATATGCTACCATGCCCAGTTTTCATGTGAGTGCTGGGATTTGAACAAAGATGGTCATGATGTCATGCTTGCTCAACAAGCCCTTTACGTACTGAGGCATCTCCTCTGCCCCAGGATTTATTTTTCAATTAATTAAAATAAATAAATCCCTCAGTGGTGGAAGAACTAGAGTGAGGTGAGAACAGTGTGCCTTATTTCAGAGGTAATTAGCTGGCAGCTGGCAGAGTCTGGGCAGTCTGCCCTTGAAATGGGCGCTTAAGGTATCAAACAAAGCTGTGCCAGCTGATGATAATTCTCCATGGAACCCAAACGTTTAGCCAAGGAGTGTCCATGAGCAGCTGCTCTAGTCTCGTGCCTGCTGGATCCATCATCCACATCCCCATGGCAGGTAGCCAGAGCTGCCCGACTTCACTGCTCGGAACAGCTCTCCTAAGAGAGACAGTTTTGACACAGCAGCCATTGTCAACTCTATGGATGGGCAAAAAGCAACTACTCTGACTCTTACCAGCTGTAAATCTCCAGCCCGGAGACGTCTTTACAGACGTCAATTGCCATTCTTCCAAATGGCTACTAAGCATGTGCCAAGCTTTATTACCTGCTCATCAAGATGAGCAGTCTGTAATTTGGGGCTCACCAGCTCTTCATCTACAATGAAACAGATTCTAGCCATTGAAAATCAAGAGAAAAGTGCCAAGAAGCATGACATTGTTGGTACTTCAAGAAGGCCTCCTTTCTTGCTTCATTGATATAGAGATAAAAATTTTTGCATTGGTATGGATCTTGGTTTATTGAAACAAATTTAAGGTCAGTTTTGTTATATGTATATTTCTGCTCTTGATTAAGGTATTGTGTTTGTGCAGCTCATTTAAAAGGTAATGTATAATTAAGAAATACAGATTAATAGATAGTCATTATAATAGTCAAACTTGCCAGGCAGTGGTGGTGCACACCTTTAATCCCAGCACTTGGAAGGGAGAGACAGGAGGACCTTTGTGAATTAGAGGCCAACCTGGTCTACAAGAGCTAGTTAAGGACAGCCAGGGCTGTTACACAGAGAAACCCTATCTGTCTCAAAAAACAACAATCAAACTTGTAGTCATGTTAGTTAGACTTTCTAGATGTACAGAAATATTTCAGATGGATCAGTATTCTTCAAACCTTTCAAAGACTAACAGAATATGGCATTTTAAATGTTTTAAGAACTTAGGACTTTTCGTGACAATGAGAAACATCTGCTCCTGACAGGACCAATCTACTTCAAAAGGATGATGGGCATCGAAGAGGCTCCTTGTGGAATTGGTTAGCCATTTGGACAAGAAACTATTCTTGCCTGGACTGCTTAATGGTATGTTGTATGAACTAGATATGGAGGACCCACAGAAAAATGACTGCTGAACTTGCCAAAAGAAGATGAGGCAGTCCTTTGGGGTTCCTGCTTCATGAGAGACCTGCCAGACATTTTTTAGGACACAGAAGAAAGCAACTAATAAACTCTTCCAGTACAAGGCATAAGATACCTTCAAATTTCATGCTTTATGGTCTGCCAGATACTATATGAGCATTAAGGCTGAAGATAGATGCTGAAGTGTGTTACAGAAGAACTTTGGGTGACTGTCCAGGCATCAAGATGTCTCTGTCAATTCTAAAGTTTTGGAAGTTGCTTATAATTTACTTCCTGTTTACTTAGGCAATATTATATCTTTCTGGAGTCTTCCATGGAGTTGAAGAATAGAAAATTATACTTTTTCTTAGTTATGATAAAAGATAAAGTAGAGATAAATATTGTAACTGTAATTCTTGGCTGGTAACTGTTTTGTTATATATAATCTTGCTATGTTAAAGTTAAAAACTTCCTTTTTATTTAGATAGAAAAGGGAGGTGGTGTGGGAGTCCCCTCTGTATGCTATGAATCCCATTGGTTAATAAAGAAGCTCCTTTGGGCCTATTACAGTGCAGAATAGGGCAAGGTGGGAATTCCAAGCAGATAGAGGAGGAGAGAGTAGGTGGAGTCAAAGAGAAGCCATGTAGATGCCACAGGAGACAGACACTAGACACTGGGACCTTGCCTGTAGGCCATAACCACATGGTGATACACAGATGAATAGAAATGGGTTAATATAAGAGCTAGCTAGCAATGTGACTGGCTGAGCAGTGTTTTAATCAATATAGTTTCTGTGTAATTATTTCAGGTCTGGGCAGTCGGGAACAAACAGCCTCTGTCTACACTTCATGTTGAATTATTCCATTTTAATAAAAATCTTTTACTGTGCATCCATCACTGAGGACAACATTTGACATAAGATGGTCAATCAGTGGTGGCCAGAGGTCTTCTGGGGACTGCTGTCCCCACTAACAGTAGGGTGCGTCAGAAGACACCACTATTAACCACTGGCCTAGCACTGGTCTGCGCGCTATTTGCTTCTCTCACTGAACTAAAATTATTACAAAGGGGCTGTAATTATGCCCACTTTACTGATGAGGTTCAGAAGTTCAGATACTGCTGTTACAGCACCATAATTATTTTAAATATTTTTGTTGTAATCTTTTTCCTATCCAAAGGGAAACAATGGTTTTCCTTTCTGAATTGAAGGATCCCCCGGGGCCTCTCCTTACTCACTCTCTCTAAAATGTCCTGCTCATTTTTCATTTCCCTATCGAGCCCAAAGTCAGAAGCAATTGTTTCCATTTCGAGTGTTCATCAGCTCAAAGCCATGGCTGTGTTTCTGAACATATTACCTGCCAGATACTGGAAATCGTTCAAAGATGGGACTTAGATATGGGTTCTGTCCTTTGAGCTCCTCCCAAAAGGAAAGCACTGAATCCCAACATAACAATGAGACAGGAGGAAAATACTGAGACAGCCAAGGAGAGATTCACGAACTCTGCCTGGGGCCATGAAGGAATCACATTCAAAGAGAGTTTTGAGTGAAATGGGAAGGTGTGAGCCATCTTAGAAGAGGAGAAAGTATTCAAAACACAGGAAATAGACTACAAAAAGTCACACACTGTGTGTGTGTGTGTGTGTGTGTGTGTCAAATACAACAGTAGAAACTGAGTGTGGTGGTACACACCTGGAATCCCAACATTCGGGAAACTGAGGCAGGAGGCTTGTGGATTCAATGCTACACTGGACTACATGTGTGCACAAGCTCACAAGCATGAAAACACCCATGTGCAGGGCACAGAGTTACTACTCCCCACCTTTGTACCACCATCTGACCATAGAATCTTTAGGGCTGTTTCTGACTGTTCCATCAACGCATAATGAACTGCTCCTAAACTTGGTAGCTCTAGACAGTGAGGCTTCTTTTGCTCATGAGTCTTCAATTAGGACAGACCTTGGCATCTCCATGAGATGATCCACAGGGCCTCCACTGAAGTAGACTTGGCCGAAGGCTAACGGATTTTCACCCAAGCTGAGTCACCTACATGGCTAGCAAGTGTGCGCTGCCTATGCCCTGGCGTCTCAGCTAAGATTGAAACTTCACACTGGTCCAGGTTATCCGCAGCATGGTGACAGTCACGCACAGTGCTTTCCACTGGACTCCACTAACTGAACAATTCACAGTTCTCTCCCCAGCTTAACCAGAGAGAGCACAGTTCCCACAGTTTGATGAGGATGTGGTAAAATTGGGAAACCACATAAAGTGGAGAATATTATTGTGGACTTTTATGTCCAAGAAAGGCCAGATGAAGAATGAATGACCTCCAAAATCCAAACCAGCACAGGAACCATGAGCTACTACTGTATAAAAACTAAAGACACGGGGTATAGGATCATTTGAATACACAGCAAGCACACCGCTAGATATCTGAAACGCATCAAAAACAATGAGTATTTTCTAAACTGAATGTAAAAAGAAAGCTCCAGCCCAGAATTTAGTGTTCAAGAAAAAACAACAAAACATAAACCTGTATTAACAAGAACAAAAGGTTGAGGCAGCAGTGGGGAGACACTGAGAAACATAACCCTCAGCTGGAATAAAACTGTTCCATGCTGGCTGAGCCAGCCAGCTTGACACACAGACGTGCACCAGTTCCACAGAATGGAACCAAGTACAGAGAACCAAACGTCTTATCACAGGAAAAGAATTATAAGTAGTAGAATAAAATATGCAAACATGGCCAATAAATAGCCCGACAGAGTGGCAGTCGGAACCCATGATACTCTGCATTTTCAAGAGTCACAGAAATAGAACATCCTTGAGACAATAGTTATTGTAATAACAACTATGGAGTCTCTCAAGCCAGGAAAGGAACCTTGTCAGAAGAACTTAAGAAAGCCTGTCCTGGCAGCCAAGAGCCCAGTGTCATCCTGTTGAGCTACCTCGGACCTGATGAGTCATCCCTTTGTTATCAAGATGAAATGACGAGCGTCAGCTCCAGCCCATCCACAACTCTCCCCTGTATTAGTTACTTTTCTCAGCACTGTTGGAAAAGGACCCAAGAGAGACGTCTTAAGAGAATCAGAGACACTCTGGGTTCAGATCATATAATCTCCGAGGCAGGCAATCGTGACAGCAGGAGCGTGTGGCAGAGCCTCCCCCATGTCCTGGCCAATTGGGAAATAGAGAGCTAGAAGTTGAACTGGGACATGAGATGAGATCTGGCCTTCCAGGCCTGCTCCTAGTGACTACATGCTTAGGTGCACCCAGCCCATAGGCGATGAGAACATTTTCCCCATCTTACAGTACAGCTGCAAATTATGAAATATCACCAGATAACTTAAGTAGCATGGTGTTCCCATTTTTATTAGTTTATTTTTCAAGCACTTACACAAATATTATGATATCAAGAATTAATATAACCTTTAGCCTGAACTAAGTAAGCTCTTTAGCAAATTTATACCTCCTGATGGTTTTTTGTAAATAAACTAATAATTACAGTACTATTTTATCTTATAACCCGAGTATTTGAGAGACCAAAGCTCAAGCAATGCATGCTGGCCCTCTTCTGGAGTCCCAGCTGGATAACATATCCAGAACTAGGCATGAAGCTATACATGACTCAGTTCCGAAGACAAGTGACCTAAAAGAGACAGAGGAAGGGAGAAAGCAACAAAGAGAGAGCTCTAGGTGGAGGCCACGATGCTGTCTTCTGATTGGCTTTCATGTGCTGGCGTCTGGAGCCTTTCCTGCCACGCCCATCACAGCCCCTTTGCTAGAAGAGAGTCCTTAAGTCTTGTCCGGACTCTGAAGAAGAGAGTTAGACTTATCTCTTCATGGGAACAAGTCAAATAACTTACAGACATGTTTTTAAATTGTTTTAGATGTCATTTCAAAACACATTTTTAAATATAAATTATATGATCCTGCTTTAAAAAGGAAACAATGTGGGCTGAGAGATGGCTCAGCAGTTGAAAAGATCACCAACTGCTCTTCCAGAGGACCCTGTTTGGATTCCCAAGGCCTACATGGCAGGTTACACCTGCAGTTGCTTTATTGTTTCACTCTTTGGGGGCCCACCACCCAGCTCCCAAGTAAATACACAGAGGTGCATTCTTACTTATGAATGCCTGACTTTAACTTGGCTTATTTCTTTCCAACTTTTCTGACTTAAATTATCCATTTCTCTTTAATTATGTTTTTCCTCTGGGCTTTTTACATTTGTTTATTCTATATATCTTTCTTTCCTTCTTACTCCATAGCTGGCTGGGTGGCTAGCTCCTGACATCCTCCTCTCTCTTCCCTAGATTTCTCCTACTTATTTTCTCTGCCTGTCAGCCCTGCCTGTTTCTCTCTCCTGCTTAGCTGTTGGATGTTCTGCCCTTTATTAGACCAATCAGGTGTTTTAGGCAGGCAAAGTAACACAGCTTCACAGAGCTTAATAAATGAAACAGAAAAGAACGCAAAGCATATTTGCCTCATTAAACAAATTTAATATTCCACAACACACAAACTGCCTATATTTCCAGTTCCAGGGGATCTGGTGCCCTTTCTTGGCCTTTGTAGCACCTGGAATGCATGTTGTGCATGAACATACATGCAAGCAAAACACCCATACGCATACAATAGCAAAATAATAATGATAAAAATTATTAAACAACAGAAATAAACAAGCAAAATATGATGCAATTTTTAATCGCTAATTATAAATATCTTGAGCTTAATGTTAAAATCATGAAGGTTTTAGACTGAATTAAAGCTAACAAAGTAGGGGACTACCTACCACTACATAAGCTAGAAGACTTTGCCCAGGCCTAGATCAGTCAAGCCTAGGACTTGTCTTGAAACATGTGGAATAGGATGCTGATTGAAGAAGAGCTGGCGTGAGCAGCTTTTGCACCTCTAAACCCTATCAAGCAGATTGAGCATGTATTTAACAGCTAAATCAGCAAGGCTTCCTCTGGAGACACAGACATGCATCCCCACCAGGATGCATATTCTTCTCCAAAGCCTAGAAAGGTTGTAAAATTTGTCTACAGCCTCAAGAAAATCTTCAGTTAAGCTCAACAACTGAAGAGTGTCTTTGTTGTGTTATCTAAACTCAGTGCCTGAAGAGAGAATGGAAACAAGCCACACTCAACACAGAATTTTTAAATGTGCTTCTAGATGTACTTTAAAGGTATATGTTGAAGTATATGTGATTTTAAATGAATTCAAAATATATTAATTTCTAAAAACAATTGTAAGCCAATATTTGCAAAACTTGATCATGGTTGTTAGAGACTCCTGGACTCCGCAGCCAGAGATTCTAAGGTGGGGCCAAGAAACCACATCTGTGGCATGAGTCTCAGCAGCACTGTGGCTGCAGGTTCAAGAGCACTTTCAGAACCAGTATTGTATCCTTTTGTTGTTTTTGTCCATTTGGTAGGTTGTGGAGTGTGTGTGTGTGTGTGTGTGTGTGTGTGNGTGTGTGTGTGTGTGTGTGTGCATGCATGTTGGGAGGTGCGAGAACCTATGCAAGCCCCTACAGAGGCCAGAGGGCCACAAGCCAATGTTAGGTGTCTTCCTCAAATATTTCTTTAACTTAATTTTTACAACAGGGTCTCTCTCTAAACCTAGAGTTCCCTCACTGGCTAAAGTGGCTGGCCAGTGAACTCCAGGCACCCTCCTGTTTCTGCCTCCTTATTGCTAGGGTTACGTGTGTGCACCACCACACCTGGATTTTTGCATGGGTGCTGGGATCTGAACTCAAGTCCTCAAGTTTGAGCATCTAGCTCTTTACCCACTAAGCCATAATCTCCCCAGGCCCCAGAACCAATGCTAAATGTCTTCTGCAGAAGAGGCCCAATATGATCAGCTATCTGGGGGCCTGGTGTATCTCATCCAGTATTTATATGGGCATCGTCTTACAAGTTAGCTGTTGTGCTTTGGTTGCCATTTTTTCTACCTAGAGCAAAAGAGAAACCCGTCATGCTAGTACAAGTCAAACATAATGATCTACCAAATAGATAGAGAATAATTCCCAAACATAACATGACAAATTATTTTTAAAAACCAAATGGCAATAAATCAGTATGTGTCCTGTGTCTATAATAAACAGTCCCTTTGATGATCCTGTTGTTCTCAAACTCAGCTGTACATAGGCACCACCTGGTAAGTTTTGATATCAGTGGAGCTTGGGTTCCAAGTCCTGACCTTTAACTGGTGTGGAGACTATGTACTGAGAGTTTGTTAAAACTCCTGTGTGCAGCCACAATTGGGAACACTGACCCACTACGAGGAAATCCAATTGGAGGTGGCTAGATGTTTCCTCTACCTCTACTCTTTAAAGAGCAATAAACCTCCCCTTGGGCTAGAATGCCTACCCCGTCAGTAAATACAACTGGAATCGTGTCTGGTGAGGAAACCAGATGCAGCTCCTTCCAGCTGGTGTCCTTCGAACAGACACCGGTTTCCGGCATATTGGCCTCCCACTCCTGACATTCTTCACAGCAACTGTAACAACCATGTGAATTACATAGGCTAGGCTTTAGATGTTATTCCCCATTTCCCCATATCTTGACATCTGAAGTGTAACCACAGATTTTTGCATCGCTTTGGATGGGTTGAAAAGAGATCCTGATTAATGTCCTTTCATCTCCAATATGAAACACATGGCTTTTATTAGCGACAAGATGAATGGATTGATACATTGGGAACAGCTTTCCCATTACACCGACATGACATACCAAAGTCCTAATAATTAAATCTCTCCATGTACGTGAGTAGATGTCTCTCCTTTGGGAAGTCTTTCAAATGAGTCCGTTCACTAACAAAGCAAGTCCAGCGGCAAGCAAAGCCTTGCCACGTGACCTGAGAGAAGCCATCCCTCCTTGATGTGGATGTTAGAAATGTAAAGAGCCGGCAGGGCAAAGTTAAGCTAACAGCATAAGCTGCTCTGCTTGCTTAAACTTCCTCTTTTTCAGATATATTTAAAACGTAATTCCCATCGCCAAAGCATTGCAGTTGTACTTGTATTAAGGTTGCCAGATAAAATACAGGACTCCCAGTTAAATCTGAATTTTGTATAAGTATTCGCAGGCCATACTTATACTAAATATACATGTGTTACTTATCTGAAATTCAAATTTAACTGGGTATTCTGTATTTTGATTCGCCAAACCTGGCAACAGTAACTGCTGTGGACTTCCACAAACTGAGATCATATTCTTTGGTCCAGTTTTTGAAGACTGGTTTTTGGTGAGTGTTTGGCCAGAAGATATGGTTTTACTACTAAATCGGTGTATTAAATTCCTGCACTGGTTAAAAAAAAAAAAAGTTTTACTATAGAGCAACAGTACCAACAAGTTAACCTCAATATGATACAAATGAAAACCATTGCTAAGTGGTTATAGTTGCTAAAGCAGCACTCCATCTACAACAAATATAATTCTCACAAAATTATTTGCATGTGTTTCTGTCCTGCAGCAAGCCACATCCTCCACCGTTTCAGCCGCCTTCTTGTCTATCCCTTTGTGAACCATTTCTTTGCCCATGCCTTTGACTTAAATTTATCACGACACATTTTTCAACAATAGCAGGAAACCTCACTTATGACTTTAATTATAAAATGGTGTTATAAAATCATATCCACATTTGACTTTCTGGCAGGCACAGTCCTCATTCACCATGAATATCTCCAGTTGGCACTTCTCCTGGGTTGATTTCAGTGCTTACTGTACGTAATTGATAGAAAAACACACAGAGGAGGAAGCAGTTATTGGAACTTGTTAAAAGAAGTAGCCACATTCACAAATCCTTTCCTTTTGCCGGGTAGCATGCCAAGAGAATTCACACCACACTGCGGGGAATGTCGAAGAGATTCTGCACTTCATTTCTAGAGTAAAACTGATACAGTCTGCTCTCAAGCTAATTGACTATGGAGTCTCCATAGCCTCTCTTCAGATGTCAACTGTGTCTTATAAAAAGGAAAAGGATAAATATCTGTTAGGACTTAGAGAATTCTGTTGCCTTTCATTAATGAAAAGGAATAGAAATGTGTCTGTTTCTAGTGGGTTTAACAGGAGTGACAAAAAAAAGAATCAGAAAAATTCACCATTAGGAATACATTAATGTTGCCTGGGACAATCTCAATACAGTTTTAGTGGAAACTTCAAATATAAAAACTAGCGGTCCATTAAACAAGGCAAGGTACCTCTCCTAATAAATGTAGTTCATGACATGAAAAAGTAGCTCCACTCCATTTATAACTGACACACCACTAGAAGGACATTTCACATTGAAAAAAAATGGAATGGAGAAAAGAGGAAGAACAATTCAATAGAGTTCCTAGCCCTAAGGCAAGTGCATGCTGGGACACTAGTCCTCCACCGTTTGTTATAAATACCATTTTATTTTGCCAATAAACATGAATTAATGTATGGACCACAGCGGTTCTTCAAGACAGGACTCCAACTTTCAGTTAGTCGCCAATTAACTCAAGTCATACAGAGAAAGCAAGAAAATGCTACCTTCTGTGCCTAAACTGTGAGAACCGTGGGAACCAGCGAGGAGAGATGGCCGTGAGAGTTGCAGGATCTTGTCCTAAATGCTGTCCAGATGCACATGCAATAGAGGAAGTGCAGTGCAAATGAGTTTTGGTGACTCGGGGAGAATGTGTCTCGCTATGGTTGCCGAAAATAGCAAACAGCTAAAGAGTGAAAATGGACCCTGAAAATGAAGTTGCTCGTGTACAGCACAAGTCAGGAGCCTCCAGAGAAAGAGCCATCTCCAAGGGAAAACAGAAGCCAGGAAATCCAAGGGAAGCACGCGAACTACCGACTTCCAGAAATGGAATGACGTTTTAAAAATAGTAAAAGACAATGTAGACTTGGAACAAGCAAAGAACCCAATACCTCTCCAAATGCTAAAACGGTGCTTGCTTTGACTTCTCTCTGAAGCCATCTCACAGCTGCTCACAGCTGATCCAGAGTCGGTCCCAGCATCGCATGGAGCTGAGAAGCTTCCCGAAGAGACTGATTTAGATTTATACTGACAACAATTGCCACTACTTAAACACACCACTCTGCGCACTGGGCACTGCATGTGACCAGTGCCATCAGTGTCACAAACTGTCAGCCCGATCCTATCTTATAAACATTCTTTGCTGTAAAATCGGAGAGGCCAGAGGCAGAGGTAGGACATAACAAGTCATAAATTAGGAAGAAGTGAGTTGTCAGCCCAGTCACTGAGCTCACATTCTTCCCTCGGACTTCTGGACAGCTTTCATTTCTCTGACCTTTTGCAATGAAAATTTGAAAATATTCAGAGAAGTTGTGATCGTGCAATACTTATATACACATACATATACATGTGTGTATAACATATACCTATATATTAGCAATCTACATTCCACAATTAATCGTTAGCTATGCCAGCTTCATGTCTGCATCCTTGTATGTATCCATGTGTGTATATACATATATATACATAAGTCTATCTTTACTTGTAATATATATATATATATATATATACATATATATCAAAATAAATTACAGGCATTAGTACATTTTAGCCATAAATATTTTGGGACATCAACCATTTATTTTCAGTTGTTTGCTTCAGAGATAAATCTAAATGCAACTCAAAGCATAAACTCTAAGTGTACCAGTCAATACAGTTTGACAAACACATGACTTTGTGTAACCCAAGTCTTTTTCAAAACATAGAACATTACCGTCCCCCAAAACTTTCCTTCATCTCATTCTCGATCAATCCCACTTCACCCCACAGGCAACCATTGTTCTCAATCTTTTTCCACCATAGATTATTTTGCCTGCCCTTGAAGTGTGTTTTTTTAAAGCATAGCTCTGGGCTCCACGCCAGTCCCCTGAAAGAGCCTTTATACACAATGTTTATGAATCTATGTTTTAACAAACTCATCTGAAGAGCCTTATGTGCAGTAAAATTTGAGAGCTACTATATAGTACATCAGTTTACTTCTCTGTATGCCAAGTAATGTGATCTATTTGATACATGATCTTCCTGTGTTATATGACCAACATTAAACTCCAATTCTAAGCAATTATTTTCTAATTAGTCATTCTTTTCAGTGATCATGTTTGCAATAAATTCTACCTATTTAAAGCACAAAACAATATGATTTATATAAGTTCCTATGGAAGCCATAATTATGAAAATGAGTCAAAAAATAGCACAGTCATTGTGGGAATGGAAAGAAACGGAGAGGGGTTCTACATAATACAATCCGACCTAGAAAAACAGAAAGAAAATTCTTCATTGTTTGTCTGTAACGTGGATAGCTCTCAATCTTCTTTAAAAAAAAAATTGGGACGGTCAAATATTCCGGATTTAATGAAAGTCATTTTAGTAGCAGTTAAGTAAACAATATAATGCAACTTACCTTAACCAAAAGAAGAATAATATTATCTGATCACGGAGCTGAAAAACAGAGGCTCCATATGACTTTATTTAAAATAGTATTGTTAGCACATAGTCTAAATCGCTTGAACGCATGGATGTTTGGGGAGGAAATATGGTGGCTGCTTTCTTCCATGTTGATGTTCAAATGACGTCAGTGTTAACCCCAGTTATGACTGACTCACTCATAATGGTGCCTTCCTCCTCAAAATCCTTGAAAACATTATGAGTAGATGGCTGTGGAACTGAGAATATGAAGGATCTCACTAACGAGAGAGGCGACCGAGCATCAGGAGGTACACATCCAAGAAAGGGCTCCATCCAAGAGGGAAAAATGGGTGATGAGCAAGAGAGCCACATGTGCTAACCACAGGAAAATCACAAATTTGGTCAACATGAGGGCTAAATGAAGTGAAAAATACAGAAGGCAATGTTTGTTCCTAAAAAACAGATGCCAAACAAGTTAATAACTCATTTATCTGGGTCCAAATAGCTAAGAGAATCTTGAGTATCCCTGCTATAAGAAAACAACAATTATTTGAGGCGATATATATGGCGCTTGCTTGAGACATGTTGAAATATCATTACTATACCTGTGAATATGCATAATTATCTATCATTTAGCAGTGATAAGTAATGCTTTTCAAATCCAGGCAAAAATCCCTGGCCTGATTTTAGAAACCTTTGCACATCAGGAAAATTGACAAATGTGTTCAAGAATACCTGGTGTTCTGAAAGGGCAGCATTCCCATAATTAATACTTTTCAAGCCTTGGGGAAAATCACTACCCATCACCCCCACTTCTATCCTGACTATAAAAGTCACTCGTGATGACCTGCTCTGTCGGGGGTGGGGGCAACTGTGAGTACCTGAATGCAGAAACAACTGGGTAAGCAATAATACAAGCCTCTTTTTAAATCTTATATTTTAGAGATATGCACACAGCAGATTCTTGCATTAAGGACAATCATTTTCCATACATTCTCAAGTATCTTATGTTGATTCTACCAAATCACAGTTCTGTTGGTATTTATGTATTAAGCTTGGTATTTTCAACAGTTGTATGACCATACAAGGAAGGACACTTTAAGATACAAATTTAGCCAGTTGTGGTGGCTCACGCCAGTAGGATTTGCTGAAGGAGGCAGAGGCAGGAGGATCACGAGTTCGAG
>LOEQ01002589.1:305019-315942 GCA_001685075.1 Bramus lutescens
CAGGGAACAGCTCACATCACTACAGGGAACAGCCCACATCACTGCAGGGAACAGCTCACATCACTACAGGGAACAGCCCACATCACTGCAGGGAACAGCTCACATCACTGCAAGGAACAGCTCACATTACTGCAAGAAACAGCTCACTCCACTGTAGGGAACAGCCCACATCACTGCAGAGAACAGCTCACTCCACTGTAGGGAACAGCCCACATCACTGCAGAGAGCATCCCCTGACACTGTAGTTTTCTGCTTACATCATTGTTGAGCAGAGAGCCCACAGAACCAGGAAGGGGACAGGGACAAGACCACTAAGACCCCGCCCCCACTGAACTAATTTTTCCAATTAATCTCAGCATAAGGCTAACAGAAGGGACCAAGTATTCAACACATGAGCTGGTGGAAGATGAGTAGAATTCAAACCACAATGAGAACTTGACAAAAAAAATTATAAGAATAATCAGGACAAAGATTCTGTACCTTTAAGGAGATAATCCTGGGTGAGAAAACCCAAAGAGTCACTTCTCCAAATAAATCTACATTTTCATCAAAATCTCTAACATAATAACTCTTTAGAATTATTTTTCAAGCTGGTCATAAAATTTATTTTGAAGAACTGAAATTAGCCTATGTAATTATGAAAAAGGAAAAACATTTTACAACTTAGTATGCATTATTAAAGCATTTAAATAATTGAGGTTGGGATGTGGCTTTGTGGTAAAGCACTTAACTAGCATGGGCAAGGACTGGGTTAGTTGCCCAACACTACAAAACAGAGCCTAAACTAATTAAAGTCTTCCATATTAGCACATGGCTAGAGACCAACTGGCTTATGGTTAGTGTTCCACTTGTCCACCCCACTTCCACTCACTTCTTCCCAGCTGACTCTTTCTCAGGCAGGCCCAAATGCTCAAGTATGCTGAAAAGTGGAATTGCTGGATTGTTCTAACTTTCTGTCATTATTCAAAATGCCTGTGTCCCTTCTTTCTCCACCAATTTCAAGACTCTGAACCCTCTTGTGCTGTTCATTTCTTTTTTAATAAACACACTCAGCATTGTTTCCTACCTGTAACTCTAACATCGCCTCCTGTGATTTTACATGAAACAAAGCTTTGACTGTTCCCCACAGGAAGCAGAAAATATCGAGTTGCCATAACTGATTTCATTTCAACCTCAAGTGGTTCCATGATATGCTGGTGCTTAGAGAACCCTGACCCCAACCAGTTGCAACACTTGGGAGAGCAGGCCCTGCACCTCACCAAGGCAGCGCAATAAAGTCAATCCTGATATCTTGGGTGTAGGTGAGCCAGTCCCAAATTTGTGAGTATGGACAACTCTCCCCATCTCTCATCTGACTTGTGGCAGGTGGGAGATCTGGTTCTGTGGTCATAAGAGTGGGAGAGCTATCCTTGAGCCAGACCCAAAGTTGTGAGCATTACCCATTTGTCTTGTTGCAGCATGAGCAGGGGAGTTGCCCTCCTCCCCCTCCCCACACATCAATGTTTGGGGCAGGTGGGAGAGCTGGCCCTACAATCATAAGAGTGGAAGAGCCAACTCTATTAGTGCAGGTATGGGTGAACCAGCCCTGAAGTTGTAAGCATGGGAGAGCTGTCCCTATTTCACACCTGACAAACCAACACTATTGTTGTCTAAGCCCAGACCTAAGGTTATGACTTGGCCCACTGCACCATCCACCCTATCTATGATCTGCTGGAGCACATGAAGGGACCTGACCACAGATCCAAAGCTGCAGGATCTCAACAACGCAGAGCAACAATACTATATCTAGAAGGAGCCCTAATGAGGGCCCAACATCAATAATGAAGTAGAAACCAGAGACCTCAAACCAAACCAATGATTCTTTGCAGTGACCACTTGAAAGTAAAGCTGTATGGACAAAGGGGTTTACGGTGTGACTCATTGTGTCACACTGCAGCTTTTCCCTTTTTTATGTTTTTTCCTTTTGTCTTAAATTTTGTTTTATGAGGGGGTGTAGGGGCAGAGGGCAGATGCAAAGGGATGGGGAAGTGAATGGGATCAAGATACATGATGTAAAAAACATATAGAATTAATTAATTAATTAATAAAAATATATCTACTATATGATCCACCTATCCCATTTCTGGTTTGTGTCAAAGGAAATTAAACAAGTATGTAAAATAGATGTATATAGCATTATTCATAATAACCATGATGTAGAAACAACATAAATGTTTTCCCGCAGATTAATAAATGGAGAAAGTATGTCTTACATGTATGAAAGAACTTTATTCTGCCTTAATAAGAAGGAATCGTGGCATTTACAGCCACGCAGAATTATGGGATCTTATATTCAGCAAATAAGAAAGGAAAACTATATGATCTCACTTACGCATGGAATTTTAAATAGTCAAATTCAAAGAAGTTAAGAGAATGTTGGTACTGGGGGCCTAAGTCGAGAGTTAAATGGGGTGATGCTCATCAAAGTATAGAGGTTTTCATTATGCAAAATGAATGGGTGACTCCAGAGGTCCAGAGTGCATCCTAGTTACAATAGTTAAATTCTCTGGTACATGCTTGAGTCTTGCTAAGATGAAAAGATTATAAAGTTAAGTCTGACCACACAGACTTTCACACAAACCTGAAAAAAGTAGCAATGTAGAAGTACTAGACATATTACCTGGATGTGGATGTGTTGATCCTATCACTATTAGATCACAGCTTATAGCAATGATAATGATAATCACTGAACAGCATCTCATTGCTGCAATAAAACAGCTTGAGGAAGGGAGAGTGATTTTGGCTTAAAGTGTAAGGATATTGTCAATCATGGTGGAGAATTCCCAGCAGGAGGAGCATGAAGGAGCTGTTCATATCATGTCCACAGTCAAGAAGACTGATGAGTGCAGACACTCGGTTAGCTTGCTTCTTTTTATTTAGTCTAAGGTTAAGGTGGGTCTTTCCCACCTCAGTTAACCTAATCTAAAAAATTCTTCACAGACATATCCAGAGATTTGTCTCCTACATGACTCTAGAACCTGTCAAGTAGACCATTAATACAGAACACACCACACTATATACACACAAACCTAAGCATAAATACATACATTAAAGCATCAACTTATATACCTTAAATATGTGCAAATTTTATGTTAAAATCCAATAAAGTTATTAAAGATGCAGAAAAACTATTAAATTTAGATTGAGAAAAAATTAACTTTCTTTGATTTACCAACTTTTTTTCAGGAATTATATATTCCTCATTAGGTACAAAGCATGATTCGTAAGGTTGAAAGACAGTTGAGAATTACTACTTTTGCAACTTTGAATCTTGGCCTGACGCTAGAGGGTAATTGGGATATTAAAGATGAAAGACTTACTATGAGGTTCAAATGAAATAAGTATATAAAACAGAGAGAGAAAATGATCACCTAGGAAAAAGCAAAAGGTTACATAAGAAAGTTTTCTTCCTAGTACATTATGTGACTTGGCTGTAAAAATATTCTTATAATCACAAGAAAATGATGGCTAAAATTTTCTCTTTGAGAAAACAAACATTATTGCTTCAAACAGTTTCTGAAGATCAGAAATCTAGGAGCAGCTTCAAGACTCCAGGTCTCTTCAGAGGATGTAGTCAAAATGTCTGGTGCAGCTGCAGTCCTCCAAACATCTGACTGGGAACCAGAGGGTTCACATCCAAGATGGCTCACTCCCATGGCTGTTGGCAGGAAGTTTGCGTTCCCCATCATTCATGTGAGTCTTTCCACAGGGCTGCCTGAATATCCTCATGCCATGATAACTAATTTAATTTAATTTGCTCCCCAGGGAGCAAAATCAAATCTGAAATGTTCTTTATTAACAATCTTGGAATAACACACCATCATTTCTATGGTTTTCCTACTTGCTAAAATCAAATCTCTAGGATCTGGGCAGTTAGTCCAGTGATATAATGTTCAGCAGATATAAGGCCCTGAGTTAGGTCCCAGTATTATGGGATTGGGGAGCAAATCACTAAGTATACTTTGTAAATTGGGACTGCACTTTAGTTTCCTGGCCACCCAGACCCCAATAATCATACAAAAATTTTATTAATTACGACACTGTTGGCCAATGACTTAGGCTTATTCCTAGCTAGCTCTTGCATCATAAATTAACCCTTTTCTATTAATCTGTGTATCACCATGAGGCTTTGACCCACTAGCAAAGTTCTCCTTTGGCAACTACAAGGTGTCTCTCTGACTCTGCTTTCTTTCTCTCTTCATTCAGTTTAGTTTTTCTGCCTAACTCTATTCTGCCCTGCCATAGGCCAAAGCAGCTTCTTTATTAACCTATGGTAATAAAACATATTCATAGCATACAGAGGGGAATCCCACATCATCTCCCCTTTTCTGTCTAACTAAAAATAAAGGTTTTAACTTTAACATAGTAAAATTACATATAACAAAATAGTTATCAAGCAAGAATTGTACTTACAATATTTAGTCTATTTGTATCTGGAAAAATTAAAGAAAATGTTCAATCATCTATTTTAACTTTGTGAGTCCTAAGTATCATATCTAATTTGTCTTTTATCATAACTAAATACTGTAATAATAATTATCTGTCTTCAACAAGACCCAAGAAGGATATATTACCTAAGCAAATAGAAGGACATTGTAAGCAACTTCCAAAGTTCTAGACTTGACAGAGACATCTGGATACCTGGACAGTCACCCAAAGTTCTGTAATGTTGGAGCATCCATATTTATCCTACAGGACCATAGTATCCAGCAGACTTTTCCATGAAACAGGAAATTTAAAAGACTGTTTGACCTATATTGTCAGTTTGTCAGTCACTTTCTTCTGTGTCCTTCAGAATGTCTGGCAGACTCTTTCATAAAGCAGGAACCCTGAGAGACTGTCTCACCTTCTTCAGACAAGTTCAGCAATCTGTGGGTCCTGCATGCCCAGTTTATACAGAATACCATTAAGAAGTCCAGGCAAGAGCAGCTTCTTGCCCAAATGAGTAGAAAACTACACAAGGAGCCTCTTCAATGCCCATCATCCTCTTGAAGTACTTGGTGCTGCCAGAAGCAGACATATCTCACTGTCAAGAAAAGTCTAAGTTCTTAAAACCTTTTAAGTGCCATATTCTATAGGTCTTTGAAGTGTTGAATATTATCTATCTAATTGAAATATATCTATATATATATCTAAAAAACCTAACTAACATGACTATAAGTTTGACTAATACAAATGACTATCAATCCATCAATTTTTAAAGAGCTACACAATACATTAAGCAAGAGTAGAAATAAACATGTAACAAAATTGACCTTAAATTTGTATCAATAAACCAAAGTTTATACCAATATAAAGTATTCATTTCTATATCATATCCCTCTTTAAATGAAAACAAACATTTATAAACAATCATTCTTGGAATCTGGGCATAGTTTTCTTGAAACTTCTTGCTACTATTTGTTGGGCAAAGTATTTTTAGGGTTCACAGAAACATTTTGGGGGTCATGTTCCATCAAACCATGTTAATCTGGAAGGAATTTACAGGCTCCATTCTCTGTGGAAACAAAAGCAGAACCTCTTTTCCAAAGTAACATATCTTTAGACTCAAATTTTGAAGCCAAGATACCTTTAAAATACATATGTTGGTTTAGTGTTGCAGCCTCCAGAATCAAATATCTCTCAGTAGGCAAAGAAAACACAATAATATACATAACTCTGCATATTTCCCATATTTATGTGGCTTATTTTTACTCTATTACTTTTTAATATTTACTTTATTATCTTTACTCCTTTAATCTATCACTGTCTATAGTCTCATATTACTTTTACTCTCTCTTTAAAGACTTTGCTTTATTTTTTTAAACTATTTTCTTCTATAACTGACTATATCCATTTTCTTTTTTTCCTTAAGCCTATGTACAATTTTTAAACATATTGTGACCTGTTCAGAGGTTTGTTTCTGTCTGAATCTGTCTTTATTGCATTTTTGTAATCTTTTTTTTTTGATCACTGTTGTTAACTGTTAAGCAGGCATGGCTGGGACCAGAACAGGTTTTTGGCTGTTGGTTCCACCCTGCTCATCTTTCCAACATGGTAAGGTACATTTACCACCAGCCCTAGGAGCCATGTTTACTACCCCAGCACTCAGAAGAGCTGATCCATGCCACCATCAAGTTACCTGCAGCACGCTACCCATAAATGCCATTCAAGTGTTCCCTCCATAACAGAACCTCTCAAAAGATCCCTCCATGAGGCCAGCATGAACCAGGAAGTCATATCTTAAAAGAGCCTCGCATCTGTTTGCCACCAGCAAACAGAGCCTATCTGAAAAAAATATGTGGCTACCACAAGGCTGCTCTTGGCTTCTGTTTTTGTGGGTCTAGAAGTCCTCTCTTTTCTTAAGGTTTTTAAGTCTTATGTGGATCTATGTCCCCGTGTTGGGTACCATTTGTAAACAGAGATTGCTTGTTCACATTCCAGCTACCCAGGCCTGAATAATCACACAAAAACTATATTAATTACAACACTGTTTGGCCAATGACATAAGCATATTTCTAGCTACTTCTTACATCTTAAATTAACCCTTTTCTATTAATCTGTATATCTCCACAAAATTGTGACCCACTGGCAAGATTCTGGCATCTTTCCCCTTTGACAGCTACATAGCATCTCTCTGACTTCACCTTCTTTCTCCCTGCATTGAATTTAGTTTTCCCTGCCTAGCTCTATTCTGCCCTGCCATAGGCCAAAGCAGCTTCTTTATTAGCCTATGGTAATAAAACATATTCACAGCATACAGAGGGGAATCCTACATCACAACTTCAAATAAGGGAGATTAGTTTCCACTACTTGAAGGAAGATACATGAAGAATTGTGGACATTGTTCAAACAAATACAAACTCTCTGTCAGAGAAGCCTATAGAGTTATATCTTCAAATTTAGTATAATTAGCAAGAACTTAATCAAGTTAACTAGCTACAGAATCAGTACATGAAGGTTGAGTATACTTTACGTTGGAGTTAGAAAATATAATTTTAAAAATGAAATACAGGGCTAGAAGGATAGTTTAGTCTATAAAGTGCTTTTTTATCCTGAGTTTTATACCCAGGACTCACACTGCAAAATCCCAGGCATGGTAGCACATGCTTAAAAATCAGTCACTGGAAAGACATAGATAGACTAATCCCTGGGGCTTCTCAACAAGCTAAACTACTTGTTGAGTTCTAGGTCTGGGAGGGACACAATCTAAAAAAAAAAAAGTTGACAACACCTAAGGAATAACACACACACATGCAAGACATACCTATATATACCTGAACATGTTAACCCTGGTATGAAGTCTCAGTCACTGTGAGTGGCATTTCCTAGACAGAGGATTGTATACTATATAAGAATAAAGAGAAATGGAAAACTGGTTCAGGAGGAAAAGGCACTTGCTTTCAAGTTCAACAAACTAAGTTTGGTCCCTAGGACCCACATGGTGGAAGGAAATGAATTTTCTCCTAACTTCTAGACATGTGTGTTTGTCTGTGCGTGCATGTGCAGACACAGACACACACACACACACACACACACACACACACACACATGCCTATCCGTACTCAAAATTAAATATTTGTGATTTTTTAAGTGGAAAAGCAAGCTGAGCACTAGCATGCATTCATTCCATGTTGGCTTCTTCTGATCAGACAAGTGACTGGCTGCTTCAGACTCCTGATAGACTGGGGAACCTTAACTTGGAATTGTGACCTGAAAGAAACCCTTTCTCCTTTAAGTTGCTTCGTCAGGGTGTTGTATCATAATAAGAGGGAAGAACTAAGGTGGTCCACATGTTGTACATTAGGTCTATAAACATGTTCACCTGACTTATATTTTAGTATCCTGTGACCTACACCTCCCATGTCATCTTGATCCCAACTTCATGACATATCCTTACAAACATATTTGGAAAGTCCTAACTCATAGAAACCATAGGATGATGTGGTGGTTTTAAAGAAAATGCCCCCCTAAGAGAGTGGCACTATTAGGAGGTCTAGCTTTTTGGAGTGGGTGTGTCCTTGTCGGAGGAAGTGTGTCACTGTGGACGCAAGCTTTGAAGTCTTATATATGCTCAAGCCACATCTAGTGTTTTAGACTACTTCCTGTTGCCTGTGAGTCAAGATGTTTGAACTCTCAGCTCTTTCTCCAGCAACATGTCTGTGTGCATGATCCTTTGCTTTCTATCACGACAATAATCGACTAAACCTCTGAACTGTAAATGTACCACCACAATTAAATATTTTCCTTCATAAGAGTTGCCATGGTTAAAGTTAGAATTCAGTACCAACACTAATTTTAGAAAGCACACTAACACATAGAAATTGAATAATGTTCACTGATCAAGGAAGAAATAAAGAAATTAAAGACTTCCTAAGATTCAATGAAAATGATCACACAAGATACCCAAACTTATGAGACACAATGAAAGTAATGTTAAGAGGAAAGTTGACAGCACTAAGAGCCTACATACAGAAGCTGGAAGCATCCACACTAATGAGTTAACAGAACACCTGAAAACTCTAGAACAAAAAGAGGCAAGCTCGCCCAGGAGGACTAGATGACAGGAAATAATCAAATGGAGTTAAAATCAATAAAATAGAAACAAAGAAAACAAAAATCAGTGAGACAAAGAGTTGGTTCTTCGAGAAAATCAATAAAATAGGCAAACCTTTATCCAAACTAACCAAAAAGCAGAGATAGAATATCCAAATTAACAAAATCAGAAGTGAAAAGAGAGACATAACAACAGACACAGAGGTCATATTTCAAAAACATGTACTCTACAAAATTGAAAACTTAAAGGAAATGGACAACTTTCTGGGTAAATATCAATTACCAAAATTAAATCAAGACCAGATAAGCAAATTAAATAGACCTATAACTGCTTAAGAAATAGAAACAGCCATCAAAAGTCTCCCAACCAAAACAAAAAAAGCTTAGGGCCAGATGGTTTCAGCACAGAATTCCACAGGATTGTCAAAGAAAAACTAATACCAATACTCCTCAAATTGTTCCAAACAATAGAAACAGAAGGAATATTGCCAAACTCTTTGTATTAGATTACAATTATCATGATACCCAAACCACACCAAAGATATTACTAAGAAAGAATTACAGACCAATCTCAATCATGAATATTGATGCAAAAGTTCTCAGTAAAATACTGGCAAACTGAATTCAAGAACACATCAGAAAAATCATACACCACAACCAAGTAGGCTTCATTCCATAGATGCAGGGATGGATCTGTCAATGTAATCTACCCTATAAATAAACTGAAAGAAAAAAAAACATGATAATCTCAGCTGATGCTGAAAAAGCCTTTGACAAAATTCAACATCCTTTCATGAACTTAGAGAGAGCAGAGATATAAGGAATATACCTAAACATAATAAAGGCAATATATAGCAAGTCAACAGTCAACATCAAACTAAATGGAGAGAAACTCAAAGTGATCCCACTGAAATTAGGAATAAGACAAAGTTGCCCATTCTCTCCATATCTGTTCAATATAGTACTTGAAGTTATAGCTAGAGCAATAAGACAAAAAAGGAGATCAAGGGGATACAAATCAGAAAAGAAGAAGTCAAACTCTCACTATTTGCAGATAATATGATGGTATGCTTAAGTGACCCCAGAAAAAGACTACCAGGGAATGCCTACAACTCATAAACACCTTCAGTAATGTAGCAGAATACAAGATTAACTCAAAAAAATCAGTAGCTCTCCTTTATACAGATGATAAATGAGCCAAGAAAGAAATCAGAGAAATATCACCCTTCACAAAAGCCACAAATAACTTAAAATACCTTGAGGTAATGCTAACCAAACAAGAGACAGACCTGAATGACAAGAACTTTAAAACTTGAAAGAAATAAATTGAAAAAGTCACCAGAAAATGGAAATATTTCCCATGCTCTTGGGTAGGTAGAATTAACATAGTAAAAATAGTAATCTTACTACCAGAAGCAATCTACAGATTCAATGCAATGTGCATCAAAATCCTAGAAAAATTCTTCACAGACCTCAAAAGAACAATACTCAACTTCATATGGAAAAAAAACAGTATAGCCAAAACATTCCTGTATAATAAAAGAACTTCTAGAGGCATCAAAATCCCAGACTTCAAGCTCTACTATAGAGATAAGTAATGAAAACCACCTGGTACTGAATTTAAAGCAGGAGAACCAATGGAATCGAATCAAAGACCCAGATACACCTACAAACACCTCACTTTTGACAAAGAAACTTAAAATATAAAACGGAGAAAAGAATGCATATTTAACAAATGGTGCTGGCATAACTGGATATCAACATGTAGAAGAACGCAAATAGATCCATATCTATCGCCATGCACAAAACTCAACTCCAAATAGATCAAAGACCTCAACATAAAACCAGCCACACTAGACCTCATAGAAGAAAGGGTTGGAGGTAACAAACACATTGGCACAGGAGACCACTTCCTAAATATAACCCCAGTAGCACAGACACTGAGAGCAACAATTAATAAATGGGACCTCCTTAAACTGAAAAGCTTCTGTAAAGCCAAGGGCATAGTCAACAAGACAAAATGGCAGCCTACAGATTGGGAAAAGATCTTCACCAACCCCACGTAGGATAGAAGGCTGAACTCCAAAATATACAAAGAACTCAAGAAATTAGTCATCAAAAGAACAAATAATGCAATAAAAAAAATGATGTACAGACCTAAACAGAGAACTCTCAATAGATGAATCTAAAATGGCTGAAAGACACTTAAGGAAGTGCCCAACATCCTTAGCCATCATAGAAACACAAATCAAAACAACTCTGAGATTCCATCTTACCTGTAGGAATGGTCAAGATCAAAAACACTGATGACAACTTATGCTGGAGAGGTTGTGGGGTAAAGGTAACACT
>LOEQ01002589.1:334769-353165 GCA_001685075.1 Bramus lutescens
AAAAGAGACAGGTTGGCTCCTAGCAGCAGCACTCTACTTCCTCCAAAGAAGACAGAAGACAAATGGGCACAAAACAATGTCAATCCACAATTTGCTTCAACTGCCAAGTACTGATCACTGGGCAAAACTACCTTTCATCTAAACTGAAGATCTCCAGACATGGACAGAATCACTGGAATCGACAGCCTAGCTGCTCAGGTCAAGGTAGGCTTGTCTTCCTACAGATTTCTTAGCCCACAGGCTCTCCTGGAGTCTGGCAGGCCCTGCACTAAACAGCAAAAGGCAAATATGACCTTCAGTGTCCATGGAGGACCCTGAGGAGTAGCTCTAGGTGCCAACCAAGTAAGTTCTCTGTCGCTTTTTAATCAATAATTCAAGTAAAATTTTATCCTTCTCAAAGATCTCCAAGGCAGTTTGACAGCTTAGAGATTTTATCGTTTTAAAAGGACAACCTCACCAAACAAATTTCAGTAACATACAAATACAAGACCTGCAAGTTATAAAGGTGTGAGGACAAATACAAGCTATCAAATTTCTCTCTCACCCTGCCTTCTATAGCCTTGAAAATAATTTTCATTGTGTAAAAATATCTGTCACAGTCATTCTGACATAAACATGCTTCTGTTTATACAATGTATATGTTTAAAACTTCTGTTTTCACAAACCCAAAGAATGCTTGTGAGTTCCGGGGAGCTGAATTGAAGGCTCCACCTTAAACAGGCCAGATACACCCCTGCCAATTCCCTGGTCCTAACTTTTTTTTTCCTAAACTTAACTTTGTCCTCTGTTCTGTCTCTGTACAAGTTCATGTGTATTACATGTAATTTTAGGTAAATATAAAATAGTATTATCCCTATGACTTTTTCAAAGTCTTAATGTTGTGTATCCTCTGGCCTTTCCTTCTGTATTGTCCCTTTTCCCTCCTCCCTACTCCAGCAAAGCACCCCAGTGTTCCCACCCCTTCCTTCACAGTCCCTGTATCTGCCTGGTCTGTTCTCTAGAGTGCCCTCCCCATTCCCGTAGTCCTTTCCTTACATTCCTGTTTTCTGTAATTTCTCCACGTTCTATACTCACATCTGAAGAACTGAAGCTACAATTTCTCTCCCACAAATGAGTAAGAATATGAGGCATTTGACTTTCTGGGTCTGGATTACTAACTCAATATAATATTCTCAAGTTCCATTCATTTACCAGTAAATTTCATTTTTCTTCACAACTGAATAGTATTCCACTTTCATTATGCATTCATTCTGAAGGGCCTTTCGTTTGCTCCAATTTTTCCAAGTATTTAACACTGCCAGTTAGACAACATGGCCATTTCTAAACCTAGTCACTCTGATCTTGAAGATTAGCCATCACAACTCCACCCTTGTCAACAAGACATCCAAACACATCATTTTAAATCAAGGCATCCCACTTTGGCCCCTAAAGCCTCATTTCATCTCATAATACAAAATTCATTTAGTCCATCCCTAGAAGTGCCCAGTCTTTAACGGTCCCAACACTATTCAAAAGTCCAAAGTTGCTACTGTGACTCCAAACAAACTCTCAATTGTGAGTCTTTATAAAATCAAAAAACAAGTAGCTCACATCCAGTGTAAAACATAGCAGAGTAAACATTCTCATTCCAAGAAGGGCAATGAGGCATCAGCAAGGAAAGGTCAGGCCAATGCAAGAGTGAACCCCAGCAGGGTAGACACCAAATCCTAGAACTCTGTGTCTAAAATCTGGGACTTGTGATTTAATCATCTGGGCCCCGGTGGCCTTAAAAAACCCTGCCCTTTCAGCTCTACCTGCCTTGGTCTTGATATCTTGATATATTGAACATCCTCAGAACTCCATGCAATTTAAGTTTCATCTTCCCAGTTTTACATGTTGGCATCCAAGGATCATCTTACAAGGGACCTTACCCTGTCATAAATGGCCTGGCCTCAGTGGCTTTCTAGAACAAAAAGTACGAAAGAAAAAGGCCTCCATACTAAAATATTTAGTGAGGCAATCCAGAGCCAGAAAGACAAATACAGCATGCTCTCTCTCATCTGAGTCTCCTCACTCCAAATCTTCAGATATGAGTACACAGCCTGGAGTAACTGCAAAAAACAGGAAAGTAAAATGGGGCCATTGCCAGGCTAGGGAGTTAGGAGGACAATAGAAAAGGGAATAGCAGGGTATCAGGGATCTGACCAGGGAAATAGGAAAGGGGTCTCTGTAGGGAGGGGGAAGAAAGCAATACAGAAGAACAGAAGAGTAAACTAGCCATAAGGAAGTCTGAAAACACCATAAAGCATCATAAAAAAAACACTATAGTTCATGTAATTCTGTATATAAATATGCATACATAGTTTAAATTAACTTTCCTCATCTGGACTAATGGTACTCCCTCTAAGAGCCAAAAACCTAAGAAAAACCCCAGCACCAGACATGAGGAGTCCTCATGCAGCCTATTGCTGTTGCCCTAGAGCTGGAAAGTAAATAACTATTACAAAAGATTCTATGCACTCAGACACACGGACCAGAGCTGGAACTGACCTGAATGCCTCCTCCCTGAAAGTTCCCTATGAGGACTTCGACCCAGCTATGGCCCATCTCAATGACCACCACAGCACAATAACCCTAAAGTTACAGGAATGACACATATAAGGTGGTGACGAATCACTTTCTAATTGAATTTAAGGCCCACTCAACAAGAGAGAGACCATGCCTAGTACTGGAAACCTAGCTAACTATTTAGTTCTAGTGAAGGCACAGCTACTGGAGGAGGGCCTACAAGGGATACTTCACCAAAACAGTCTAATCTCTAACAGCAATCTCAATGCCTGTCCTTAGAACCACAGATAAGCACAGTCTTCACTCCTCACCAAGGAAACGAGGGAGGGGGGTCACTCCAGAAAACCACAACCAATCAAAAGACACAATTGTGGATTCCAGTGCCAATGGAAACAGCTACAAAACACTCCCGCACCTATAAGGCTCAGGAAACATTTTGGAAGAAGAGGTAGGAAGATTGTAATAGCCATAATATCAAGGAGTTTTCTATGAGAGTGTGTCTCCTAGTAACATCAGAGTTATAGCAATAAAGTCTCACCAACATCGCCGCCAAATATGAGCCAAACAAAGACAATAATAGACATGCCAAAGTGGACCAGAGAAAACCCCATGAGGACTCAACTCTACACAAAGAACTACAAGCAACTAAGTAATGCCTAGAGTGGGAGAAATGGTCTTCCTTCCCCAGAGAAGAGCACACCAATTGGCTGTCCAATACCAAATGCTCATCCCTGAAAACATACATACAAGTAACATTATGCAAACTAAGCAGGTCATATTTAGGAATATGTATGTATATGTATAATATACATCCATGCATGCAATAACAACAAAAAAAGAGGCCATGAATTTGAAAGTAAGCAAGAAGGGATATATGAGAGGGTTTGGAGGGAGGAAGAGACATGTTGTCATTATATTATAATCTAAAAATAATTAAAGCAAGGAATTACAAAGCCTGCATTACTCCTTCACGTGTGCATCTTTCATGCCTGAAAGACAGGTGCCATGGTGGACTACATGGCCAAGTTCTGCTTCAGTTCAAGATGCAACCAGCTCCCCTGGACTGCGGTTGTGTCCGTCTCTAGGCACATTGGGGCTGACCCTAGGGGAGCACTTCCACACAGATGGCCATGTGGGAGCAAGGAAGCACTGGAATTCAGGCCGTCTCCTTTCAAACATATTCACGTTGCTGCAAGTTGGGTCTTGCCCTGGGGACACCTTTTCTATCGCTGTAGGCGCAGGTTTCTTTAACAGATACTGACCTCTTTACAAGCTGCTTTTCCCACAACTTCCTTGTTCACAGCTTTCACCTTCCTCTCACTTTGTTCACCAAAATGTTCTATTTAGGAATATATACGTATACACATATAAATGTAATGCTTGCAGTAATAATTAAAGGGGAAATGGTCATGAATCTGAAGGAGAGCAAAGATACATGGGAGGCCACTTGCCGGTCTCTCGCTGTGGCCTGGATAGTGCAGTGCACAGTAAGGAGAGCATAGTCTAAAGACTAGCCTGTCTTGAGATTTTCTCCACCCACAAATTATTCCATTACTCTGTGTATGTGTGTGTGTTTCAATTAGCTTTATTTCTATTATACTAGAGACAGATATGATTTTTCATTGATGAAATTATCAGTGTCCAAGGTATTATACAAATAAGAACAGCATATCTTTTTTTTTTCATTATCTGGTAACTGAATGGCTTGGAGATCTAGGGTAGAACCAAACATGACTGACCAAAANAAAAAAAAAAAAAAATTGTCAATGAAGTGATTCCTAATGATATTCTGCTATACTCATAGATTGGTGCCTAGCCCAATCGTCATCAGAAAGGTTTCCTCTAGCAGCTGATAGGAGCAGATGCGAGACCCACAACATTAGGCAGAGCTCAGGAAACCCTGTGTAAGCGGGGGAGAAAGAACTGTAGAAGCCAGAGGGTTGATGACACCAGGGGAATATGACCACAGAATCAACTAAACAATGCTCATAGGAGCTCACAGAGACTGAAGCAGCAATCATGGAGCCTGCATGGATCATTGTTCTGGATCATTCAGATGTGAGTTTGGAAAAGCAAAATGCATGAGCAGAGAAAGGCAGTTGGCTGACTACTCAGTTCACTTCCTCTCTTTCTCTGAATCTGAGACCTCAGCCGATGAGATGATAGCCACATGCAGGAAGGTCTCTCTCTGTCCTCAGCTAATCCCTAAAGAAACATGCAGAGATGGGTCTATTTATGCTTCTAAATCCAGTCAAGTTGACAATGGAGATTAACAGCACAGGCTCCGAGTCTGAGTATGTTTTTATAAAGGAGGAGATTTACAAGTCCATTCTCACAGCTCGGCAAATACCCAGGTTCCTGTTCACCAAGATTGGCATAAGACTGTTCATTCCAGCGCTGCTTTTTTAAATTATTTCTTTTGAGATTATAATTAAATCACTCCCCCCTTCCTCTTCCTTCCTTTAAACCCTCCCACATATTTCTACTTGTTCTTTTTCAAATTCAAGGCCCCTTTTTTTCCTCTAATTGTTGTTACACCCATTCCTAAATAGAGGCTGCTCAGCCTTTATAACGTCACCTAAATATGTGTTTTCAGGGTTGATCATTCGGTGTTGGACAACTGACGGGTGTGCTCTCCCCTGGGGAAGACTGCTTCTGTTCTAAGTGTTCTTTGGCTGCCAATAGTTCTTTGTGTAAGGTGGCCTTATGGACTTTTCCCCATCCTCTTTGGCAAATCGTTGTCATTCTTCTTCTTTGACTCATGTAGGGTGGTCATGTTGGTGAGACCATAATGGGTGTAGTTTTTGACATTCCTCTGAGACACAGTCTCAGAGCAAACTCCCTGATCCTCTGGCTCTTAGCATCTTTCCACTCTCTCTCTCTTTCCCCAATGTTCCCTGAGACTTAGGTGTCGGAGTTTCAGCACTGTTTTCAATAGATAGAAACTGGACATTAGAGTTATAATAAAATGAATGAATAAATTATTACTTAGTCATGAGGTAGAATATTATACATCAGTGATCACAAATAGACATGGGTTAAGTTCACACACATACTATTGAGAAAAAGAAGCCAGTAGTAAAGAATACATATCGTATGGTTGTGAAACATACTGAATGCTTGTGATTTTTTTTCAAGTACAACCAAAACTAATTTAAGATAGTCAAAGGCAGAAGGTAGGCCAGCAAGATGACTTAGTAGGTTAATGAACCTGCCCCCAAGCCTGATGACCTAAATTTAATTCCAGAAACTACACAGCAGAAGGAGAGAGTTCACATGTGGTCTACATGTACACAAAATAAATCAATAAAAAATTAACTTTTTAAAGATGGTACATGTTTAGCATTGGAGAAGTAGAAACTGAGTATGGGGTGCCAAGGAGGGGTTTCTGAGGAGTCGGTGATAGGCTGTTGCTTCTGGGTTCTCAGTTTACAAAATCCTGTGTGCTGTTTATGAGTCTACTTCTTTTTATACACATTGTATCGACTTTTAAAATGGGCAGAGGGTCTACTTAAGTGACAGAACACTTGCATAGCACAGGAAAAGTCCTAAGTCTGATCCCCGGAACTACTTTTAAATGTTAAATGACTGCGAAGGCCAACATAAAAATATATAATCCTTGATGACCCCAAATTTGTGTTTCTCCAGGGGTTTTGTTGTTGTTCATATAGGAATGTTCACTAAAGTGGTTCAGGTCTTCTCAGAAGCAGACACCAGGACAAAAATCAAGTTGAGCAAGAGACCTGGTGAGGGAAAACAGCTGCAAGAATCATGGGACATGGAGTAAGAGGCAGGCAGACCTTTCCAAGTACAACAGTTTTCACATCGGTTGGATAAGAATGACCACGGGGGTAAGAAGAAACTAGGAACAGTGTAGTGATGAGGCGAGCAGGCCTGCTTTTCGTCCCGCCCGGCTCCAGCACGACTAGCTTATACCCCGAAATAACAACACACAAATTGTATTCATTTAAGCNTAATTAACCAATGAAAGCAACAGATAGATAGAAGACCCTCCTACATCAGAACAGGGAAAATAAGGGAGAGTAATGAGAGAAGAATATGATCAAAGAATCTGATTCATTCAATGAAATTTCATTATGAAGTCGTTACCTTGTACAATGAGTCTGTGCAAAGACAACATTTTAAAGATTAGTTGTTCACCAGATAGTAGTGCTGAGAGAATTTAGGCTAGACCAGTCAAAGCCTGCCTAGCCAAAGCTGCTTGGAGGAGTATGTCAGCAATGTATCCAGAGGTGGGCTAGCAGGAATGGTCAATCATCTCTGGAACAGCAGAATGCTTTTATAAAGTCGTGGTCACCACTAAAAGCAAGCACAGAAGTTGCTCTGTGCAATGTTGTTTGTCTTAGCAAACAATAAACAACTTCAATGTTACATCAATAACAAGATCACAGACACAACTAGTGTCCACACTATACATCCTCAACAAATAAAAAGGAACCAGAGAGATCTACATGGAGCAACATGACAAGATGCTCAAAATAGCACAATGAAAAATAATAATACTATTAAACTAAAATCAATTAACAGCTGCAAAATTCTCTCCTTTGACCACAAAAAAGTCCGGCTTAATTATGAAATGCATCATTCCCTCCAATGGCACATCAAAGAACTCTGATTACGCATTCTGTCATCATTTTCCTAACATAGTTTTATTTTCAGATAGAGTGTATTTCAAGTTTATGTGCATAAGAAATTATGATTTAGCTGCCATGGGTAAACTTGTGAATTGCTGGGCTACTTTACATACATAATTACTTTTCTGTTGCTACATTCTCTGCTATTGTTTGCCCTAAACCTCTGAAACTATGTTTCATTAGACATTTGTATGGGGGGGGAATAATTAATCAATATTGATGTCATCTGCCCCTCCCATCGCTGCTTTTGGTCTCTAGCTTCCACCAGCGAAATCTTATCCTTCTCGTTTGTCTTCTTGTCTGTTTCTTGAGACAGGGTCTCGAGACGTTACCCTAGCTGGCCTGGAGCTCACCTTTTGCCTGTGGGATGAAATATTTGTGTTATTTGGGGATCGCTGAATCCCAAGTTATTGCACTTTATGTGTGCGTGAGTTCCTTGCCCTGGTTTTTAAAGTTTGCTTGATTGCCTACTCGTTTCTGAAGGAATTTGGGCTGTTTGGCTCCCTCTAACCGGGCCCAGACACACTCATTTTCACTTCTATAGCCTGCTTCACGCATCACCCGGGTGACTTCCTGATGCAAGCGTCCGAGAACTAGACTTATTGAACTTAGAATGAATCATGCCTAATAATAACATGAGCCCTGGCATCAGGACCACCCAGACTCCTGTCGCGGTGTTGCCGCTTTCTGAGTGGCTTCATCGCGGTCACCTGAAAAAAATGCCCTTGCTGCTAGTTGTGCCCAAAGGCCATGGTGGGAATTAAGCGGAAAACTGACTTGAAATGCTCAGAGCCCAAACAGCGAAGTAGCCCCAGAGCTGCTCTTTACAAATACTTAAATTACCAGAGGCGGGGCCCTGATGGGAGAGGAGAAATTGCTTTGCATTTATGTAAAGCGCCGAGTGTATGATGGGGCTCTTTCCTTCGCAATGGGCCCTGGGAACCATTCCAGACACCTGCAAAGTGACCACATGCTAGTTGTTAGGTTTGTGGAGACCTGGACGGAGCTAAGAGAAGTGTGAGTCAGCAGTGGCTCCCACACTGCCAAGTCAGAATGTCACCATGACCGAATCCCAGCAGGAAACCGAATCCAGGGTGCCTTGGAGTTCAACAAATTTCAAGTCATTAAGGGCAAAGGACTTAGATTTTTAGCACAATGTGTTTGTGTGTTTGTCATGAATGTGGTTGGCTATTTATGGGGTCTTTTAATAGTCCTCTCACCTCCAAATTTTCAGCTCTAGCACTTTAAAAAAATTTAGATCAAAACAATAAAAACAGAAAGACCAGAAGATGAGCTGTAACAAGATGTTTGGCAACTGCGAATGACCTTCTCATCCACATGTCGCTTAGTCACGGCTCTGGGAGGGCCAGCCTTTCAAAGAGAAATGACAAAGGATTCATCCAACCAGTGAGTTGCAAACAACCACTTATCAAAACTGGTCAAATAAATCCATCACTCAATGAGGACTATAAGGCACCATAAGGGCAGACTTCCCACAATAACAAGCCCCCCAGCTCCCTTGACTGTCTCTTAGGAGAAGAAAAAGCAAACGATTCAACAGATGCTGGAGAGGCAAAGAAGCCAAAGAAGGATGCCTCAGCCAAAGAGGCAACAGCAGCCAAGAGGCCAGCTGCAGGCTGTGAGGCTCAAGGCTTGGCCACGGCACATAGAGCCTGCGCATTCTCAGCCCACCTGTCAAACAGGCTGTGCAGGTGCGAATGTAAGAGTGGCCTCCTTACTCTGCCTCTTCCATTAGAAAATGGAGGAAGGACCGGAACCCCCCATTCAGTCTTACGAACTCACTGAATATTTAACCCAGAATGATCCCTACACGCTACCTAACTCACACCCGTCACTATTTCCATTTAACTCAGAAGATGGTATCTTAAGAAGATTACCAATTATCCTAGAAACAGCAAAGGGTAAGCTACAACAGACCCGGACTCTCCTAATCCTGGCCCCTGGTCAGGCACCATTTACTGAAATGATAAAGTGTAGAGATGTCCTTGAAAGACACCCTCATGGCTCAGTGTTGTGACCTAGCATGTTGTGCATGCTCAGAAAGTAGCGGCACCTATACTTCCCCCAGGTCAAACAAGTGGTAGCCAGTGCATCATCATCTTAATGATTGCAATACCAAGTAAAATTAAAATCAACTGTTGCCTCGAATTTTAAACCACTCCCCAAATGGAGTTAAATTATGAAATCTTTCAACCCATTTGTTGTTATTTTGCAGAATCCTGATGTCTACAAAAAGAGAAAATTTTAAACTCTTATTCTCCCAAAGCAAATAATAATATGATTGGTCTGACTAAAACTGCATCAGCGAGGGGCTCGCCTCTTAGCATGGCCTCTCAGAGCTCTTGCCTGAAGGACAGCTTTAAGGCCTCCTTTTGTGCATCTTCAGAGCCTGCCTCATATTTCTCCTCCTATGAAGTTCCATTATGCGTGTGTGTATTCGGCCATCCTCCACTCACAGAAGGCAGATCAAGGTTGTCAACTGAAAACACAGGACCAAGCCAACCGAAATTTCCTTTGCTGCATTTTTAGACTTTTTAATTAACACATAATCGTATATATTTATGGAATGCAATGCGATAACTCAGTATATAGGCACAGTCTGTGATGACCTAATAGAAGTCATTAGCATTTCCTTGGGGTTATCTGTTATGTCTTCATGCTGGAAAACCACTAATTCTTTTTGGTGATGCTTATTCTTTAGTTCTTGAAATAGGATCTTAGTAGCCCAGGCTGCTCAGAACTTCAGTTCTCCAATCATTCCGCCTCAGCTTTTCAAGTAGGAGGATGACTGGTGTGAGTCACAGAGCCCTCTAATTTCTAATTCACAATAAAACACAAAAGAGTGTCGCAAACTATAATCCCCTTACTATGTGTTCTAGAAGATGAGAACAATCCTTTCATTCACACCCGTCAGCCAGCATCTCTCTATTCCCTTCCCCTTAAATCTCTTTATTGCCACCATTGTCCCTACTGCAATGTACTTAGCTAAATTTTCTTTCTCCATCTCTATAAGAGGTGTCATTAAAGGAAAAGGTGGTCCAAATTCTATAGGGACTAAACTGAAATGATGCCCCTGAGGTTTCTGGAGTTTACTGTGTGATGGTACTGCAGGAGTCTTCAGATCCAGTAACGGCAACTGATCAAAGCCTTCCTGGAGACTCACACAAATGAGAGAGAAGCCACAAGCTAATCATCCCGTAAAGAGAGTCATAAAAGCAACTCACTTTCGTGAAAGGCAAGGTGACTAAACAGGTGGGGTGCCACTGGGAATTCTGCAGCTGTGCACAGAGCAGAGATGACATCATTTCTCTAGCTGTCTCTGGGGGAGGCCATGAGCCGGGAAGCTCCATAATCTACATCCATAGAAGGGCTCTTCTTCTAATGCCTTCTAGGAAGGTGGACAAGAGTCTCCGGAAGTGAAAAGAGAGGCCACGCCTCTAAGTGACCTGAAGGAATGAGCCCATGTTCTCAGTTGAACACGAAGGAAGCCAGCTGTCCACTAAATGAGCCAGTAAGAACATAACATGGCGCTCTGTACCGCTGATGGTTTCCTACAAACCTTCTGCCTAGCCCAGTGGAAGGGTTCCACTGGCTTCTGAAGTGGTAACAGCAGCCTTCGGCCCTCACTATAACACAGAGACAGGGTCTCACAGGTAACTGCCTGACAGGAACAGAGTCCAACAACTCCCTGCCTTCTACAGTTTCAGTACCCTCTAGCCCTGTCTGACACATGGATAGGGTTCCATTGTCCTCTGTCTGATAAGTGACAAGGACTTACAGCCTCCTGGCTAACACAGGGCCATGGTCCTTCAGCCCCCTCTCTGGTGCAGTGACTGTGTACTAGAGTACTAGAATATTCTAGTACACAGAGTGACTAGAGTCCTCTGTCTGTTTCTAATCTCTCTGCCTTGGAACCAGAAAATGTGGCCATCTCTTTGATGGCCCTGGAGAATTCTCTGGTAACCGACACTCAAGAGCACAGCTGTACTGCCAGCCCACAGGCACAGAGTAAGGAAAGGTCATGCAGAGCGGTGGTCATGGCAATGTCTTATGTTGGCATCACTCAAGTTCCTGGGAGTGTCCGGCAGCAGTGAGTTCCATGAGGCCAGATGCCGGAATGAATGTTTTCCCCAGTGGTTCCTGTCAAGTCCCCTTTAAACTGAGAGAGTGCATGTTTCCTATGGCCTGGGGCCAGTCAATGCCGGAACAAAACTGGGGTGTGGGGTGCGAAGGCAGCCTGTGGAAAACCAGGTCCAAGGCTATTGTTGTCGATAACGTGTGACTGTATGTGGTAATATCGGAACAGTGAAGCACAGAAGAGAAAGTAAATACCACAGAAAGCCGAAATGTCCTTTCTGCCATACCAGAGACACTGGTCCCAGGGAAGTGTCTCAGTCTTAACACCACAGAAGCTTTGTGACGCTTCCCATCTGTGGAATCTGTTTTGTTTACGCATTCTGAGGCAGGTGCAGTCCCTCTGGTCTGACAAACAGGGAGAAGCTGTCCCCTGAGGCAATGAACACTCAACACAAACCAGCCCCACGGTTCTCACATCATCTCTGTGACTCAGAAGACCACCCTTGTCCTGGGAGTTCAGTGTCCAGCTGGATAAGCTTTTGCAAACCTGAACGTGGCCTCGGTTTCAGACCCCACACTTGAGAGCTTGGGTGACATCACTCCTGTCTTCAGGAGACAAAACTGGAAAACTAAAAGTCATCACTTCCCTTGGACCCAGCAGCAAACTGAGTTTACAGAGGCAATCAGAAAAGATGAGAGTGAGAAGCATCAGGAGTAACAGAGGAACCAAAGTCTGCTCCTGAAAAAAACCCTGAGAGGAGAAAGGGGGGACCTAGGAGGTGCTGAAATGGTAATGTTGAAGAGTCACCGAAAACCAAATGTTGTTATGGCTTGCGTACAAAACAGCCTCATCTGTTAAATGCTGGGTCCCCGGGATGCTGGTACTGCTTGGGAAGGTTCTAGAAACTTTAGGAGTAGAAGTAGGTCACTGGAGGTAAATCTTTGAGTATATCTTAGGTTACCCCTCTCTGCCCCCCCCAAACCCTCTGTTGACTCCATTCTCTCTTTGGTTTTCTCAGGTGTTTTTTTGTTTGTTTATTTGTTTGTTTGTTTTGGTCTTTTTTGGTTTTTCGAGACAGGGTTTCTCTATAGCTTTGGAGCCTGTCCTGGAATTAGCTCTTGTAGACCAGGCTGGCCTCAAACTCACAAAGATCTGCCTGCCTCTTAAAGCTCTACAAAGTGTGGCTGATATGAGGGAAAGTGTGCATGGGACAGGGAAACTCCTTGGGTTGTCATGATGAGGAACTTGTGTTTTCTTGAGCTTTGCTTTCAGAAACCACTGGGTTCTCACACTGAATAGTAAAGGAAATGCCCCTCGTGGGCAGGAGCAGGGTGCTGAAAGCAATGTACAGTCCATCCGACCATCTCCTGCTGTCCATCCACAGGAAGGAGCTTCTTCAGATCCTCATCCCAGCCGGAAGAAGGAAGTTGAAGCTTCCTCCAGACCCTATTTCAGGACTTCAAGAATAGGTTGCTGCAGCCAGCAAAGGCTTGACAGCATCTTAATACAAGCCTCATTAAACACATTAAGATTTCTTTATTTATTAAGTTTTCACGCAAGTATATATTACATGCTAAGCACACCTCCCATGTGCCCCTACATTCCCTTTCCTCAGCCCGCCCTGACCCACTAGTTCTCTTCATTCCCCCAGACAGTTTTACATTGACTTTCGTATAATACTTACATGATTGTACGTATTTATATAAAAATCTAAAAAAAAAACACACACACAAATGCATAAGGCATTTGTTCTTTGATTAGCTTAATTCGCCTAATGGGATAATCTTCAGTTGCATCCATTTTCATGCAAACAGCATACTTTATGTTTGTTTAAGGCTGAAGGAAACCACCCGTATGTATACATAGCATATATTCATTATTCATTCCTCTGTTTCGAGACGCCAGTGTTGGTCCATAACTTGCTTCTGTGAATAGCGCTGCCATAAAGCAAATGGACAAGGCTCCCACACTGAGTGGCTGCTATGCTCAACACTTCTTACTCCGTCCTCTAGATCCCACCACCCCGGCCTTGTCTCCTGGAAGCCATGGCCTCCCAGTCTACCTTCCTGCATACCCACAGTCCTCAGTGGTTCTGATCATTTGGGCCAGCCAAACCTTATGACTTAGATGGTGTCCGCAGTCACTAGGGAAGCCATGGGCTCAGCTGTTGGACATATTATAGGCAGTGCCTGAACTGTACCTTCAGGCTGGAAACCTGAAACCTGCTGTTTTGCAGGCCCTAGAAGGTCCTGCCATGCACCTCCTGCAGATGGAGCCCACTCATCCCTGTGTGAGGGCTTCAGCCAGACCCTGAAACAGTACAAATACAACCATGGTCTGAACCCCTGCCCTAAAGAGCCCCAGGCCATACACAGCCATGCACATACCAACCTCACTGACAGCTGGACCATGATGAGATTGTAACTAGAACATGGTAAGGTGGGAAATTCTCATGCCACAGGTTAACACAGGACATATGTATAGGTAAAGAGTTTATTTTAGCCCACAAAAAAATTAATGAGCAAGAATGTCTGATCTGTTGAATATTTGAGTAAATATTCACGGATGATAATGATGAGCCATGTAGATTTGTTGATAGACTTGGAAAAACCTGCATATGGATCCTCAACCTGTCGGACTGGGATAACGGCAACCAAAGGATGGAATACCCACATAACAAAATAATGCCCACACATCCATACCAAGAAACACCACAAACATCATAACTCCAGATGCCTAGATCCCATCGCAAAAACAGAAGCATGAACAGCCAGTATGTCTCTTCTAAAAACCAGCACCCTTATATATGCACTGAGAAAATTGATTTCAATGAAGAACAAGGAAAGGACTTCAAAATAGCAATTCTGTATATGCTCAAGAACCTTAAAGGGAATATGAATAAATGTATCAATGAAAACACAAATAGTTTAATGAAATAATGGAACAACTTATGATATGAAAGTACACTTTAACAAATAAATAGAATCACTAAACTAAAAACAGACAGAAATCAAACTCAAAATGAAGAACTTGGAGATTAAACACATTGAATAAAGTAGAAGAGAGAAATTGATGACTTGAAAACAAGGTAAAAGAAATGGGCAGATCAATCAAAGAAATGTTAAGTCTAAAATTAAAAAAAAATCCAGGCTCTAAACATCCAGGAAATCTGGGATACTTTGAAAAGACCACACTTATCAATAATAGGTATATAGAAGGGAAAAGAAACTCAGATCAAAGGCATAGAAAATATTTTTAATAAACTCATAGAAGAAAATTTCCCAAATCTAAAAAGGGATGCCTATCAAGTGGCAAAAGGCATACAGAACAAAACAGATAGGGCCAGAAAAGAAACTTCCTGCAACATATGATAATCAAAACATTAAATATACAGGACAAAGAAAGGACATTAAAAGGTTCAAGGAAAAAACTCCAAGTCACACATAAAGCCAAGCCCATTAGAATAACACCTGAATGTTCAATGGAGACTATAAAAGCCAGAAGGGCCTGGTCTCTACAAACTCTACAAACTCAGATGCCAGGCCAGACTACTATAATCAACAAAACTATCGATCGCAATTGAAAGAGAAAGAAAATATTTCATTATAAAAACAAATTGAAGAAATTTCTGTTTAGCAATCCAGCTCTACAGAAGGCATTAGAAGGAAAACTTCAGTCTTAAGAAAAGGTTAACTACACCCAACAGGACACAAGGAATAAATAAGCCCAGAAAGTAAAGGAGGTTTAAAAATAAAACCACCACCACACCAAAATAACAAGAATTAAGAAACACTGCTCAATAATTACTGCCAATATTAACAGTCTCAATTCACCACTAAAAAGACATAGACTAACAGATTAAAAAATCAGGATCCATCTTTCTTCTGCATCTAAGAAACACACCACACCCATAAATGACAGACATCACCTGTGTGTTAGGGTTTCTATTGCTGTGATGAAACACCATGACCAAAGAGCACATTGGGGAGGAAAAGGTTTATTTGTCTTATACTTCCAGATCATAGTCCATCACTGAAGGAAGCCAGGACAGGAACTCGAGCAGGGCAGAAACCTGGAGGCAGGAGCTGATGCAGAGGCCATGGAGGGTACTTACTGGCTTGATCTCCTGGCTTATTCAGCCTGCTTTCTTAGAGAACCCAGGACAGCAGCCCAGGGATGGTACAATGGGCTGGGCCCTCCCTCATTGATCACTAATTGAGAAAAAATGCCTTACAGCTGGATCTCATGAAGGCATTTCCTCAATGAAAGCTCTCTGATGACTCTAGTTTGTGTCAAACTGACACACAAAACCAGCCAGTATATCACCTGAGGGTGAAAGGATGGAAAAGGATGTTCCAAGCAAACAGAACCAAGAACAAACAGAAATAGTATCTTAGTATTTGACAAAATAGACTTCAAAATTAAAACTAATCAGAAGAGATAGGAAAGGATACTGCATACTCACTAAATGAAAAATCAACCAATGGGATATTATTATAAGCCTAAACATTTATGCACCAAATGCAAGGGTACCCAATTTGATAAAAGAGATGCTACTACATCTCAAATTACATATTGACCCTAATATATAAATAGCGTATGACTTTAATACCTTCCTCTCATAGGAGTATCAGGTCACCCAGACAAAACCAACAGAGAAACCCTGGAGCTAAACAAAATCATAAATCAAATGGACCTAACAAACATGTATAGAACATTTTCCCAAACACTGAAGAATAATACATTTTCTTCTCAGAGCCCATGGAACTTTCTCCAAAACTGACCACATACAGGGGCACAAAGCAAGTCTTAAAGATACAGGAAAATTGAAATAACATCCTGGCTTCCTATTTGACCACAGTGGATTAAAGCTGAATATAAACATCAATATGAGTATACAAACTCATGGGAGCTGAATAACTTGCTACTGAATAAAAACAGGTGAATACTAAAATCAAAAAGGAAACTAAAATTATTTTAGAACTAAATGAAAATGAAAATACAACATGCCAAAACATAGGGACATAATAAAGACAGCTCTAAAAAGCAAGTTCATAGCATTTTGTGTCTATATCAAAAACCTGGAAACTTACCATATTACTAACTTAAGGACACACTTGAAAGCCCTAGAGAAACAAGAAGAAATAACACCAAAAAGAAATAAGCAGGAAGAAATAGTCAAACTCAGAAATCAATGAAATAGAAGCAAGCAAACGAAAATAACTAACAATACAAAGAGTCAATAAAACGAAGAGTTTATTCTTTGAAAGAGTCAACAAGATTAACAAACCTTTAACCAAACAAACCTGAAGAAAAAAAAAAAAGTCTCCAAACTAATAAAATTGAAGACAAAAAGGGAGTCATTAGATTGGACATTAAGGAAATTCAAAATCATAAAGACTTTAAAATTTTATATTTCACTAAATTGGAAAATGTAAAATAAATGAGTGAATTTCTTGATATATATGACACGCTAAAGTTAAATCAAGACAAAATAAACATTTTAAACAGATGCATAACCCTTGTTGAAATAGAAAGATTAATTAAAAATACAACCAAAAAGAGACCAGGGTCTAATGGATTCAACACAGAATTTTGCCACATTTTCAAAGAAAAACCAGTGTCAATAATTCACAAATTATTACACAAAATAGAAACTGAAAGGACATTTCCAAATTCTTTTTATGAATCCACTATTACCCTGATGCCAAAACCACACAAATACTCAACAAAATAAAAGAGAAAATTATAGACCAATATCTCATATGGACATAGATGTGAAATTTCTCAATAAAACAGTAGCAAACCAAATCCAAGAAAACATCAAAAAGACTATCCACCATGATCAAGTTCGATTCATCTCGGAGATGCAAGAATAGTTCAGTGTATGTAAACTGGTAAATATAGCCCACCACATAAACAGACTGGAAGACAAAACCACATGATAATCTCATGGGATGCAGAAAATGCCTTTGAAAACAGCCAATAACCCTTCATGATAAAAAAAAAAAAAGTCTTGAAGAGACTAGGGATGCGAAGAACATACATCAACATGGTGAAGACAATTTACACCAAGTTCACATCCATCACCTTTCTAAACAGAGAGAAACTCACAGCATTTCTACTAAAATCACAAAAAAAAAGGTTGTCTGCTCTCTATATACCTATTCAATACATTACTTGAAGTCTTAGCTAGAGCAACATGACAACCAAAGGAGATCAAGGAGATACAAATAAGAAAGGAAAAAGTCAGATGATATGATTTTATACATAAAAGAACCAAAAGACTCTGCCAAGAAATATCTACAGCTGATAAATGCTTTTAGCAAAGTGTCAGGACACAAAATCAACAACACAAAAATCAGCAGCCTTCCTATATACAAATGACAAACATACTGATAAATAGTCAGGGAAACAGTGCCTTTCACAATAACTGTGTGTGTGTGTGTGTGTGTGTGTGTGTGTGTGTAGCTCTAACCAAGCAAGTAAATACTTATATAATGAAAACTTTAAAATACTGAAGAAAGAAGCTGAAGAAGACATCAGAAGATGGAAAGACTTCCCATACTTCTGGATCATGCTCTCTGCCGTGATGATAATGGACTAAACTTCTAAACTGCGAGCCAGCCTCAATTAAAAGTTTTTCTTTATAGGAGTTTCCTTGGTCATGATGTCTCTTCACAGCAGTGGAAACCCTAACTAAGACAGGGAATGAAAAAATATGACCAAAACATACTGTGTGAAAAACAATTAAAAATTAGGAGCTGGAGAAATGGTTTAGTGATGAAAAGCACTTATTGTTTTCAAAGAGGACTCAGAGTCAGGTTCCAGTACCCACATGGTAGCTTGCAACCATTCATAACCCAGTTCCAGAAACATTCATATACATAAAATAAAATAAATCTTTTTTTAAAAAAAAGAAAGTCTTTTTAAATGAGTTAAACATTGGAGAGATCTAGAACACCATGAAAGGAACAAATCTTCAAATTATGATCTTAAAAAAGGAGGAGAAGAAAAAGGAAGAGGAGGAGGAGGAAGGGAAAGAAGGAGGAGGAGGAAGAAGAAGAAGAAGAAGAAGAAGAAGAAGAAGAAGAA